>CM034000.1:3213953-3245849 GCA_019603395.1 Cyrtorhinus lividipennis
GCGCGACGATGGAGGCGTATGGCGTACGGCGGATGGACATCGTCCTTTTTTGATCCAGACACCATGAAACGTCCAGAAAAAAATTTTGAGCCGAATCGGAGAGGTTGACCATTATCATGAAAACATAGGTTGATTATTCAAGGAATAACCAACCAAAATGTCCAATGTCCGTCCGCCGGTTCAACACCTACGCTAGACCGTTTATGGGGCCATGTGGCCCATGATAGTCTTCCCTGATTTTCAACGTTTGATCGTGTTGGGAAGCCCTGCTCCATGGCTCTATGGCTTCCCCATACAACAGGCTGCTCTCTTCTGGCATTCACCTGAATTTAGCAGCCCAGGATGGACCTCGTGGAGGTGCTGGGTTTTTGAAAGGGATATTCCTCAGCTCTGCCTCAGCCCATGTACTGATCCGCTTCTTCTCATACTTTGGAGTATTCCATCTCTGGCCGGCCTCATGCTGAAGGGCGGGGATGAGCTGTGAAGTTTTTGGGACTTAGTGCTTTTGTGTGTGCATCACTGAACAGACAGGCATTTTATAGAGGTACCAATTCAGGAAGACCCCACCTGTGTCCTCCCCACTGGCATTGTTGTTCACTCACTCATGTGGGTCCCTACAGACCAGCAAGGGAGTCTCTTGTTAGAACGTTTCAGGTAGGGCGAGTACTCAATATTCCTCTCCTACCTGAATTAAACCTAAAATTTAACGTTAGCTAGCCTGAACAGAAATATCACAGGTAAATCCATTGCATTTAAAATCACATAACATAAATATCACAGAAGCTGTATCACTTACATAGAGACCTAGTGGGAAGAGATTACTTGTTATTCCTCCTTCATCCAACAATAATCATAGACTAGCCCTGATCACACCCACACCCAGCCGGTAGGGAGGGGGGAAAAATCCCTGCCAGACTGCCGAGCCCACCCTTCCTAAAATTTGTAATTCGATAAATTGGTTTTCGAGATTTTCGGCAATCCAGGCGTCTGGGTTATCATTTTCTCCTAAATTTTGGACGCTGAATCCAATTAAAGGGGTCCAGGAACGATTTCTGGAACCTAGGCTTGTAAGGTATCATTTTCTACTACTTTTTGGATGCTGAATCCAATGAGATGGGTCCCAGAAAATTGACACTCACCCGAAGAGGTGAGTCAAAATGGGTATTCATCCACTCACATTGAACGTGAGTTTTTGAGATTTCTGGTACCTTGGCTTGTTGGGTATCATTTTCTACTGAACTTTGGATGGTGATCCGAATGAATTGAGTCTCCATGGTCCTGGTCCGAGGAATAACCAACCCCTATGAATGAATATGCAGCGTTTTCATCGTGAATCCGTTATTCAGGAATACCCGTAATGAGACACCGTGAACTAGAACACAATTTGCATTTCAATATATCAGTTTTAACTTTGATGTTTAAACACCTTGAAACGTCCAGAAACAAATTTAGGGCATCACAGAGATTGAATTTTCGCATGACAACATAGGTTGATTATTCAAGGAATAACCAACCAAAAGGAACACGCTAACCTGCACCTAGTTACATCATCTGATACGTGCCGTATCCACGGAGCCATCAGTCCTTGCCAAATACAGTTTTTGTCACCCCTCCCTATCACGGGTGATCGTGAAAATTGATACTGCTTCGTTTCACTGTTTATACGTGCAACAAGGAAAAAAAACTACCTAAAGCGAAACAAAAGCTTTATCTCACTCAGCAGTTTGTTCCCGTCTGTACCAGCTGTTTCATAACCAGCTTGGGGCCAACCCGTTCGACGTATCGACGTTTTTGCCGAGATACGAGATAACATAACTGGCATGCACGAGAGAACTTTTGAGGGTCCACTTTATACATACAAGAAAACGCTGCACATGCTTTCACAGGGGTTGGTTATTCCTTGAACCAGGCGCATGGAGACTCAATTCAAGTTTAGTAGAAAGTTTATTAGAAAATGATAACCCACATGCTTAGATTGCCAAAAACCTTGAGGATCCATTTTTTGAAATACACATTTGGACTATTTTCAGAAAATTTCCTACTACCGAAATTGGCGTGGACGGTGGACGGACGTTTGCTAATTTTGATCTAGACACCTTGAAACGCCCAGAAAACATTTTTGAGCCGAAACTGGAGAGAGTATGATTTTTTGCATCAAAACATGAGTTGATCATTCAAGTAAGGTACAAAGGCCTTTGCCACACGGTGATCGTGTAATTGTCGCGATCCTGACCTGATAGTCCTTCTTACTGCAATATATCGATCGCACCGCTACAATGGATAAAGTGCTGAAAAAACTAGATAAATTGAACGTCCTGGATGCCTTCGCCAAAAGGTTCCTGTGGTCGGCACTGACATCACAGATGCTCATAGGATCGGAGCGCGTAGGAGATCAGGGCCGAGACCAGTTATCGTCACCTTCTGCTCAAACGAGACCAAGTGGCGTGTACTCCCGGCTGCGCGGAACTTAAAGGGACCTAGAGTCAATGTGAGCCAGGATTACAAGCAGGAGGAGCGAACGAAGAGGAAGATATTGCTACAATATCGGCGATCGCTGAAGGACGAGGAAGGCTTGAAGTCGACAATTAAGGGTTTTCAGTTGGTCGTCAATGGAAAGCTGCTCAGTATCGAGCATCTATCATCGCAGTTCCCTGAAGTTCACAACTAAATGGAAGAAGAACCCCGACAGCCCCTCCTTAACCTAGATAAAAAGGCGAGAGAGACCGTCACCAAAAATAAGGTCCCCCGGGCGACGCTGACCCCCCTGGGATGCGGCAGCATGGATACATCGCGTTTTTGGAACTCAAACGGACAACAAAACTCGATGAATAGCGACCCACACAGGGAACTACTTTCCTGATCTACTAGCCATGCAGGCCTCGCACTGACAGAAACTGAGTCTGGAGGAATACTTCAATTTCTAATTATTTGTCGTCAGAGAAAAAGAGGAATAATTTTATTTTTAAGGAAGAACCTGTTTAAAGCGTGCACTACGCTAGGGACGAAACCAACTC
Organism: Cyrtorhinus lividipennis; assembly: GCA_019603395.1. Classification (NCBI taxonomy): domain Eukaryota; kingdom Metazoa; phylum Arthropoda; class Insecta; order Hemiptera; family Miridae; genus Cyrtorhinus; species Cyrtorhinus lividipennis. The sequence continues at coordinate 3,216,968 of CM034000.1, forward strand.
AAGCAGCCTACTGGATGGTGACTAGTGGAAAACAGTTGACATCTTAAATTATTGTCATTGAAGCCTTATGCTTAGAAATTTTGTTCAAACGAATAGCTGATCAACTAACCAATAATGCTTCAAAATTAGTGAGAGGGTTTTTAGCCGACACTATGATTACTAAGAAGTCTTCCTTTTGTTCAATTTATCAAACTTTCTTCGAATATTGTCGTCTTATTCAATAACATTCGTACTGGAAAAATTGACATAAAGAATCCTGTTATCAATGGCCCGAGCCCCGGAGCCAATATTGTAATGATCCAATGATTTTTACAAATATAATACATCATCATCATTCAAGGAATAACCAACCAATAAGTAAAATGTCCGTGTGCTGTCTTCCGTACGCCGTTTGCCATCCACCCCGTTTTTGGTAGTAGATAATTTTTTAAAAATCTGATATTTTTGTCAGGGACCCGTTTCCGGCTTTAGTTGGTCCTCGAAACTTTTCAACCCGATCGGACCAAATTGCGCTGAATCCAGTGAGTCAGGTTCCGGAACGATTGCCGCCCACCAGAAGAGGTTATGGGCGCTAAATCTATTTTGTAATTTGTCTCCATGCGGCTTGTCTGAGGAATAACCAGCCCCTGTGTAGGAATTAGCAGCTTTTCGTCGTGAATCCGTTATTCCGGAATACCCGCAATGAGACTCTGTTAACTAGATCACTATGCGCATCACTATATCAGTTCTAACTTTAATGTTTAAATAGTGCCAGACCTCAACATTGGTCCCTATTATAATAGGGATACAACTTCATACGCAAACTGCATGAGTTGTCCCCGCGTGTGAAACGTTTCAAATTACGGTTAGGTTGGCCCTACACCGAGAAATCTCCAATAATGTTCTGGCTCGCCCTATTCGGGAGAAGTTATCGATCATATCGATACAGCCTCCGTCCGTGAGGAAATCATCTGGAAGAGGCCATTCAAGCTTTAAGCGGAATTTGCAAATGCTCCGAAGCTGGCGCCATCTCATATCGATATAAGTCAAACTCGGATGAGTTGGAGCTCGTAATACATGAAACGGGATGCCCCCTTGGCGAAGCGTTGGGTATTTGAATATTTGATGGGGTTATATGCAGAAGAGGAGGTTCCTCGAGTTATGCAAACCTTCAATCCCTCGAACGTATGCGAAGCACGGCTTCTCTCTATTGGCAATGTAATAAACTTGCCCCTTCCTCTCTTCGTCCGCTGCCTACTATTCTCCCCTAGTTTTGAAGCATAACGCAACGACTGGGGCCGATGGTGGTGAGAAAATGTAGACCTACATCTACTGGGATGAGGCGAATTCAAGTCCGCTTCAGTTTGACTGTGGCACATTCTCAGAATTTCTTTTAAATCAAGCAAAATAAAAGTTAGGGATGAACAGTAAATTTTGTTTAATATGAGGCTTGTCCATTAAAATAAGTTCCACGACTGCCGCTGGCACTAGAATCGTTTCTATGCGTGACCAGACAGCCAGAAAAGCAGGTTATTTGGTTCCCCCCACTACAAATTCTTGACCAAGCCAGCGTCCCTGCAACGTTTAGTCTATGCCATGGAATAAAAAACTTCTTTATTCCATAGTCTATTCTATTCAGCCGTCACGATGGAGCTTCCTCTTGCATCTCCCGCCAGAAAGTCATGAAGAATTGTATGAAGTGTATGGAGAAAAGTGTATATGAGCTCAGGTGTGGTGCGCCAGGATGGGTCAGGGAATTTAAAAATGGCCGAACAGACATCCAGGATGAAGCCCGTGCAGGGGGGTTACTGGATTCTGACAAAACAATTGCCAAAGTCGGAGCGGCAATGCTCAAAGATCAACAGATTACAGCTAGGAAGCTGAGCAAACAGATTCCGGAGGCCAGCGAAACCACAATCGACAAGATTTTGACTGCAAATTTGGGCTATTCAAAGATCTCCGTAAGATGGGTGCCAAATATGCTTGCTGCAGACCACTAGCGGTAGCAGGTTGAAGCGGCCCAAGAATTTCTCGCTCTTTATGGAGCAACCAAAGAGGAATTTCTGGACTCCATTGTTACTGGCGACGAGTCCTGGGGACACTACACCACATTGGAAACAAAGGAGCAATCGAAGCAGTTGAAGCAACCTTTTTCGCCAAGAGCTAAGAAGTTCAAACAAAAATCCTGTCTCCCGGAAATATCATGGTTAGCATTTTTTGGGATCGACAGGGCGTATTGTTGTGCGAGTTTGTGCCTCGCGGGACAACAATCAATGCTGAACAGTACTGTGAGACCTTGACAAATCTCAGACGTGTAATTCAGAACAAGAGAAGAGGAATGATGACCAAAGGAGTGCGTTTTCACCATGACAACGCCCGGCCGCACACCGCCTATCGAACCACAGCCCTCATCGAAAAATTTGGATGGAAAATGGTGTCTCACCCATCCTGCAGTCTAAAAATATACTTTTCTTTAAATGTCTCATATTAGCAGAAGTCGTTGGTATGTCCAAAATATTGTTGATAGCTTTCTGAAGTTGTTCGACATTCTTGGATGGTTTCCTAGCGTTGCCATCCTCGAGTTTCTGGTAAGCTGTTCATGGTGTTTGATCATGAAATCAACTCGGGTGATTGATTCGAGTGCCGTGTCTTTATTCTTCTCACCTCCAGCAGATCTGGTGGGAATGTTCTTTGCACCACAATTTCTTTTTCTCTGCATACTGTAAAAGTTGCTCATGTCTACCACATACGCGTTAATCCATGCAATGTTGAGAATATTGTAAAATACACGTAAAGGCCACCGCTTTGCCTTCTGGTTGCAACTCATGTTTGAGCAAAGCTGGTCCAAAGTGTCTACTTCACCATTCGACAGAAGGAGAGGTAAATATTCTATGACTGGTTTATAAAAGTGGGTGCCTAGAAGCAGTAGAAGTGCAAAAGTGCAAAATCACTTTGGGTACCCGGCTGCATAAGTGACAGCTAAATCGACTTTTTAGTTAGTTGACATATAAGCCTCCTAGGGAGATCATTGACGTCAAGTCGAACAGCCTCTTCTTTGACATGATCTTGGAGATGGGCAGCTGCTTAACCCTAGAAAGGTAGCGCTATTCCATAAGGGTAGCGTTGAGTAAATATTACACATTACTCGAAATCACATCTTTTTGTGATCGCAGTTGGCTCTAAAATGGTAACTAGGACTCATCTTAGGATGACAAAGGAAAATTCTCAACTTCGATTGAAAATATCTCTATATTTCAGAAAATTGCCCATACGTGAATTTTTCTCTCTGACAGTTGCTTTCAGCGTTGGTATGAGCGAATATCATCTGCCACATCTCCTGGTTGAAGAACAAATTGAAACAGTCAATAGGAGTCGTGGCGTTTCTTGCTTCTCCACGTGATCCAGGGGTGATATGGACGACCTTTTTTTTGGAGCTTTACTCCCCTCTGAAACCATTGGGTCCCTCTTCCACTCGAAAATATTATTCCCCCCTGGAATGACCTCTTCATTGAATTTTAGGAGCTTGCTGCGGGTAGGATCGTGTCAGCTGGTTACAGCTGTCTTCCTTTTTGGTGTTTTTTTCTGTTTGGTATTTGTCGCGCGTGATGTACTCGCTTCTCGATTTCTCTCTCCTTCAACAAAAATGCTTCGATGGAATTTTGAATCGCCTCATTGGCTTCATCTTCATTGGCGGGGTCAAAATCAGGGTCATTGAAGGAGTATCCCCATCTTCTTCACTTTTGCAATCAGTAGTGTCATCTCTTTCTGGAGGTATGTCAGTTCCTTCCATGTCTTCATCATCTTCTTCAAAATCCAGATCTGAATCCTCTTCTTTAGCAGAACTTTGGGACACGACAGCCATGCTATTTCTTCGTCGTTGAAAACCTTCCTTAGTCCAGACATGGTCTAAAAAATAGGGAAACGTGAATTCAGTGGAATAAAACAAGAAATAAATAAACTGATTTCAGTAATTTGTCAAAAAACAAAAAAATAAGACACTACACTGAGCGCAGTTTAGTCAAGAAAATCACCCCCCATAAGAGGTAAGAGGTGTTGAGTAATTTTTTCTCTATCAAGGGTATTGATTGACACAGGGAAAGATGCAGTCAAAGGTAGCCTCGAGTAAAAATTACACATAACTGTTACAGGGAAAGGTAGCAATGAGTGAACATTACTCATAATATGTCCATGGTATTTACCTTGTGGGGTCGACGCACGTGGTCCAGAAGATCCTTCCACCTTCACACCAACTTCACAACAACCTGAAGGAAGAATAGGTGGGAGATGGGGCCTGATACATGTCCGGGCTAGGCTAAATCAACAGAAGATAATGGTGGCGGAGTAAAGATTACTCACTAGGTACTCACTAGGGTTAAGCCTGATGGTTTCGTTTGCTGTCTCGACCTGTAGGTCATGGTGTAACCGGTTGATTCTAAAATACCACGGAGAATCCGTGATGCACTCAAGTACGCTATTCTGGAGAGTATTCCCCCCAGTGGCACTACAGAATTGATCATTTTGTGTCATGTTTTACCCGGAAATATCGGACATGCTTCGTATGTTTTCACAAGCTCAGAACGCGCTTATCCGATGTGATCTGCTTATCATTTCAGTTCGCTCTGTTTCCGGACTCGAGAAATCCTTCCAAAATCAGACAACCGATCAGTTCTCCTGTCTGGCTGCAGCAATGATTCTAAAGTTGGAAATACATTTGGCAATATTCGGCAGTCATGTGGAAACCACTGCGTTGAACTTGGCAGAAAGTGGAAAGGTTAAAGAGATACTCACCTTCGGATCTATCCTGAGTGAAAGCAAAAGAGCAAAGTGGTTTCTGAAGTAGTTGGTCGGGAATGGAAGCTCTGCTGCGGGCAACCAAAGGTACGAGTTGGGTTTGAGCCTCCAGGCTGTCTCTCGCCCTCGCACGCGCTCCCATTGACTGGGGTGGAAATATTTCTTGTCTTCCAGAGTCAAAGGAGCCACTACACCTGTGAAAAACGAGGAAAATAAATTGACGCGTCGTGTCAAGAGAGGAATATCACGAATTCATAAAAGTCATGAGAGATTTTGGAAGGTTATTCCTTAAATAATCAACATATGTCTCATGCAAAAAGTCAACTCTCCGATTCGGCCTGAAAATTTATTTTGGATGTTTCGGGGTGTCCAGACAAAACGCTGCAAATTCTTACACAGGGGTTGGTTATTCCTCGGACCAAAAGCATGGAGCCTCATTTCTTCAACATGGGGAAACAGTGGGTTTGGTGGGTCCCGTACCTATTCCAAATGATTCAGGGTCCGAAATTTAGTTAATAAATGATATCTCACACGCCTAGGTACCAGAAATCTCGGAAACGCACATTCGAAATGGGTAGATAGGCACCCATTTTGACCCATAACCTCATCAAGTTGGCGCCAATCGTCCCGGGACCTATTATATTGGATTCAGCGTCCAAAATTTAGTGGGAAATGATACCCCACACGCCTAAATCGCCAAAAATCTTGAAAATCCATTTTTCGAAATACACACTTTGACCCCTACCCCACCCAAATTTGGTCCAATCGGGCTGAAAAAATTCAAAAACCAACTAGAGGGGTCCCTGACCAAAATTTCAGATTTTTAGACATTTTTTAGGAAAAAATTGTCTACTACCAAAAACGGCGGACGGCATTCGGCGTATGGGGGACGGATATTTGACTTTTTTGATCTAGACACCTTGAAAAAATGTTTGGGCCGAATCGGAAAGATTGACCTTTTGCATGAAAACATATTTATGTTGATTATCCAAGGAATAACCAACCAAAAGTCAAATTTCCGTCCGCCCAAACCAACTTTGGTAGTAGAAAAAAATTTATTTTCTCCTAAAAATATGAAATTTTGGTCAGGGACCCGTCTCTGGCTCTAGTTGATTCTCGGTACTTTTCAGCCCGATCGGACCAAATTTGGGTGGGGTAGGGGTCAAAATGTAAATTTCGAAAAATGGATCTTCGAGATTTCTGGTACCTAGGCATGTGGGGTATCATTTTCCACTAAATTTTGGACGCTGAATCCAATAAAATGGGTCCCAGAACGATTGATGCCCTCTGGATGAGGTTATGGGTGAAAATGGGCACCTATTCACCACCCATTTAGAGAGTTTAAGATCTCATGAGAATTTTGTTTGCTATCTTTTTCTGCGAGAAGTGTATTCCTATCTATGTACAGCCAAAATTTGTATACCCATACAAATTCTGTGATTTCTTTAATTACCTAGTAATGCGATTTACTTTTTAGGATCATACATATTTAGAATTTTCAAATTTAGTCAAGGGGTACGATTTATTTAGCCATGATAATACTGTTATTTTCAACAATCTACATTTTTACCTACCGATTGGCTATTTTTCCTTTTATGCGAAAGAATATTTTTGATTTTTAGATGATTTGCAAAATTATTTTCAACAAAGACTTTCACGTAGGAGGGTGAAATTCATTATTCTCTATATATCTCATGGAAGTTAGATATTGCAAATATCTGGAAATATATTGGACGCTGAATCCAATGAAAGGGGTCTTGAGACAATTGGTGCCCACCGGATGAGGTTATGGGTCAATATGGGTAACTATCTACCTATTTTGGAAGTGGGTATTCCAGATTCCTGGTACCTAGGCGTGTTGGGTGTTATTTTCGATTAAATTTTGGACCCTGAATTGATTGGACCTCATGCGCCTGGTCGGAATAACCAACCCCTGTGAAGAAATCTGCAAAGTTTTCAGAAATGGCTGCAAGAAGGAACTACTACAAAATATAAAATCGAATAAAACAAAGGAGAAGTGATGGAAAATCATTATACAATTAATAGTAGGCGTTCAGAATTCTTGATGTAATAGGTTTCCTTCATTTACTTCGGCGTTTTATGCTCCTTTGCCGTATTAAATCCTTTCACGATCTTCAATCTTGATTTCTCCTATGGCTTCTAAAATGGACCAGATAAAACTCATTATTGTAGTCGATAAGATCTTTGAGAAGCTCCAAACTTCAAATAAAACCGAGGCAAATTGCATTAAATAGTAGTTTGGTGGAAGGAAAGCGAAGGAAATTTTCATTTTATTTTCACAATTCCTTGGGCCTCTAGGAAAATTTACGTTCTGCCAAGATTTATCGCTGTTTCACAGCGTGATTCTCCACCGAATCGCGGAAAGGTACGACTGCACCTAGTTTTAATTGTCTTTCTAAAAAGTGACTCAAGTGGAGGGTTATCTCGACCTCAAAAACACGGTCCTCATAGGGGCTTTCTTCTCGAGTTTGAAATGAATTGCCTCAGTTTTACTTCTCAAGGTGACAAACTGCTCACTCTTTAAAGCATTTCCGTTTCCTTCCCTCCTTTCCGCCATGCGAAAGAGGTCATGAGGAAGTTGTGATGTAAAAGTGAAAACAGGCTGTCCATTTTGGGACGGAGAAACGATCTTTTCAGTGTATCTTCTACGTAAAATGTTGAGTCGGGGGTGTAAACCGGAAATTAAAAAGGAATCCGGGAGAGGGTTGATGGCTCTGCATGTTTTATAAGAATAACCCGCTCCCTCAACCGTCGCATGTTTTCAATTGTTGGTTGGTGAATATTCGATATTAAAAAAAAACTGAAAATTCTTTCACAGGAGTTGGTTATTCCTCGGACCAGGAGCGTGGATACTCATTTTAATCGATTCAGCGTCCAAAGTTTAGTGGAAAAAGATACCCCCACACGCCTAGGTACCGAAAATCTCAAAAACCGACCTTCGAACTGGGTAGATAGATAAAGACGATCGTCCCGGAACCCATTTTATGGATTCTGCGTCCAAAATTTAGTCGAAAATAATACCCCACTCGCCTAGATCGCCAAAAATATCAAAAATCTGTCTTCAAAAAATTAATTTTCGAGATTTTCAGCGATCTAGAAGTGTGGGGGTATCATTTTCCAATAAATTATGGACCCTGAATCGACTGGAATGGGTCCCGGAACGATTGGCGCCCACTGGATGAGGTTATGGGTCAAATTGGGTATCTATCTACCCATTTCCAAAGTCGGTTTTCGAGATTTTTGGCACCGAGGCGTGTTGAGTGTCATTTTCCACTAAATTTTTGGGCCGATTCAAGAAATAACCAACCAATGCGAACCAGAAAAATGCTTAGTTCACGGAGGTTCATCAAACACTAAAAAGAAATTATTTTTCTTCTCAACAATGTATTCGGGAAGGAAATTGTATGTTGATGATTTATTTATTACGTGAATATCAAAACGTGTAATTTGCACCTGAATATTGGAACATCCTTTCGAAAGGAGACAGCTGAAGAGGTAATGACCCGAGAAATTCCTGATATAGTTCGGCGGTGAATCATCGCCCTTTGTTCAAAGGTCTGTGGGAGTGACGAATGACCCAGCTAATATGACGAGACGTCCTGAGTGATCGATTATTATCAGGGGTGAATCCGATAGATGAACACCTTCAAAGCCAAACCAACCCCTGGCGAACACCTATAGGCCACCACACGGTAATGTGTCATGCTGGCATCAATGGATTGGTCAACATCTGCACAGGTGTGAACCCACACGTTTGAATATCAAATCGCGAAAATCCATTTTTTAAAATACACATTTTGACCCCTACGCCGCCCAAATTTGGTGCGATCGGTCAGAAAATTTTAGAGGACCATTTAGAGCCTAGAGCCCAACAGACCCCTAAACCAAATTACAGATTTTTAGAAATTTTTCTATTACCAAAATCGGCATGAACGGCGGACGGGCATTTGATAATTTTGATCTAGACACCTTGAAACGTCCGGAAAAAGTAACCTCATCCAGAGGGCACCAATCGTTTCGGGATTCTTTTAATTGGATTCAGCGTCCAAAATTTAATGGATACCTGCCCCACACACCTAGGTTGCAAAACATCTCTGAAATCCATTATTCGAAATTTACATTTTGACCTCTACCCCTCGGTTCGATCGGGTTGATAAGTTTCGAGGACCAACTAGAGCCAAGAAAAGACCCCTAACCGAAATTTCAGATTTTTAGAAAAATGTCCACTACCAAAGTCGGCGTGGACGGCGTACGGCGGACGGGCATTTTTTGCTAATTTGGATCTTGACACCTTGAAACGTCCAAAAAAAATTTTGGGGCGAATCGGAGAGGTTGACTTTTTGCATGAAAACAGGTTGATTATTTAAAGAATAACCAACCAAAAATATCAGAAAAACTTTGGACAACCATGATAACATTTTGATTACAAAGTTGAATAAATACGAGTTATGTTATATACGATGAAGGATAGTACTAACGTTTCTCCCGGTCTCGGCTTTATCAATGGTGGACACAGGATGGTTGTGTGGCGGTACACATTTGAACCTTCCGTTTGCAGCAATCGATTGTTGTCAGGAGGTATACCCGATTCCTGGTATCACCTCTGAGACCGTTGCCACAGCCATTTACACTCAATGGATCCTCGCTTGGTGTTCCACGCAATATTACAACTGACCAAGGCAAGCAGTTTGAATCGACAGTGTTTGGCAGTCTCACCAAGCTACTTGGCACTCAACGATGTCTTACAGTACCATACCATCTACAAGTTAACGGATGTGTCGAGCGCTGGCACAGGTCGCAATGGCTGCAATGGCTCAGTTGGATGGAGATTTGATTGGACATCGCTGTTGGAAATCTGTAGTTCTGGGTTTGGGGACAGAGTCCAATGTGTTTCTCACCCCAATGCAAGGAAGTGAGCCACAATTATAAGGAGAGCTCACCCCACGGGTTATGCTTCTACCCCCCCCCCCCCTTCTGCAAGCAGTGAGGATATAGTCTAAACAGACTGGAATGATAGTCCCTTCATTCAGCAGGGCTTGGACAGGGAGTAGTAAACTACTCCCCCCAAGTACCGACTTGCGGTAGTCCGGGCATTCTAGCTTGCACTACCACTTAAGCAGAGTGGTTCCCGAGTGTTGCATCTCAACTCCTAGAGCCGGTCTTTATTGGTACATCCTACACGGATGTATGCAGCACAGGCCTACCCATTATAGGCACGTTCATAGGGTGAAGCCCTCTGGCTAGGGTACGCCTCAACCACGACCCCCGCGAAATTGGGGAGGCTTTGCCGAAGCACTGCCTCTGTGGCCAAGGGCTCATCCCCACCCGCGGTACCAGTTTAGAAGGATACAGGTTTGTCAGGGCCCTGGCGACCCTTACTTCCTTCAAGGGCTAACTGGCTGATAGCCCCTTGACAGAGGCTTTGTACCTGTCACTACCGTTTAATGTGATACCAGAGGTTTCCCTCTTCTCCCCAAGTGGTCCAGATAACTGTCAGCATTTGTTACACCCTGCCGACCAGAGGGTGGGTCAGTTGTTATGCCCCAGCTGACCAGGGGGTGGAGCGCTCCAATTAAAGCTGCTGAAGGTCCCTGCTGCTGCCATTATTTCTGTCACCCCAGTGAATAAGTGGGTAACTCAAATTTCCCAACTTTTCAGGAGAGCGTTTTTAATGTTTGAACCACCACCTAAAATCCGGATTTTTGTTTTGGAAGTTGAAATTTGGAGGGAATCACCCTATAGCTACCTACATTTTGCTATCACAACACCAATTCGGTTGACTTTATTGGGAATCTGATAATGAAGTTTACCGTCAATTTGAGATTGAGATGACCATATGTGCACAGACAATTTGGCTCGTACTTAACTAATTTTTCACTTATTATAAACAATATTTTTATGAATTTGTCACTTTAAGTACCTTCTAATTTTGAAAATCAGTGAAAGAAAACAATTCTCACGCCAAAAGTAGTTTTATCATAATGTACATGGTACAATATGCTTATAAAAAACCCTGCAAATTATTACACACGGGTTGGTTATTCCTCGAATGGGGGAAACAGCGGGTGTGGCGGATCCCAGACCTATTCCAATCGATTCAGCGTCCAAAATTTAGTGGATACAAATCGTAGACAAGGTGGGGCGAGGTGGAGACCAGGCCGATCAAGGCGGAGACCAGGATGACACAAGGCGGAGGCGAGATGGAGACCAGAACGAGACAAGGTGGAGTAAAAGGCAAAAACCAGGATGAGACAAGGCGGAGACCAGGGTGACACAAGGCGGAGACCAGGATGAATCAAGGTGGAGGAATGGTGGATACAAATCGTAGACAAGGTGGGGCGAGGTGGAGACCAGGATGACACAAGGTGGAAACCAGAACGAGACAAGGTGGAATGAAAGGCGGAGAACAGGATGAGACAAGGCGGAGACCCGGATGACACAAGGCGGAGACCAAGAAGAATCAAGGTGGAGGCATGGTGGATACAAATCGTAGACAAGGTGGGGCGAGGTGGAGACCAGGCCGAGACAAGGCGGAGACCAGGATGACACAAGGCGGAGGTGAGATGGAGACCAGAACGAGACAAGGTGGAATGAAAGGCGGAGAACAGGATGAGACAAGGTGGAGTAAAAGGCAAAAACACTGCAAATTCTTACACAGAGGTTGGTTATTCCTCGGACCAGGCGCATGGAGACTCATTTCTTCAACATGGGGGAAATGGGGAAAACAGTGGGTGCGGTAGGTCCCAGACCCATTCCAATCGATTCAGTGTCCATGATTTAGTGGAAAATGATACCCCACACGCCTAGGTTCCAGAAATCTCAAAAACACATATTCAAAATGGGTAATATATACCCAATTTGACCCATAACATCTTTCAGTGGGTGCCGATCGTTCTGGGACCCATTTTATTGGATTCAGCGTTCAAAATTTAGTAGAAAATTATACCCCACTCGCCTAGATCGCCCAAAATCTCGATAATCCATTTTTCAGAAAACACATTTTGTCCCATACCCCGCCCAAATTTGGTCTGATCGGGCTGAAAAGTTTGGAGGACCGTCCTAGGCCGGGAACAGACCCCTGACCCAAATTTCAGATTTTTAGAAAATTTTCTACTACCAAAAACGGCGTGGACGGCGGACGGCGTACGGACCAACCTATGTGTAAGAATTTGCAGCGTTTTCTGATTTAGACACATTGAAACGACCAGAAAAAATTTTTGAGCCGAATCGGAGAGGTTGACCTTTTGCATGAAAACATAGGTTGATTATTCATGGAATAACCAACCACAATAGGTACAGAAGCAGTCTGTCTCCATGTTCCGAGAGAGATTCTGATCGTAAGCTTCCGAGAAATTCCAACATATCCCATTATGACCACGAGTTGCCTTCGTGTTCAAGTAGGTAACTCGACTTATCCAGGTTCAGTTTTGAAGGCGTAACCGGTTACCTTGAGTTGCTCACTTTGGTGCGAGAGAACTGTTGGTGCATGAATGGTTAACTGCACCTGGACACATGTTCTCAATTCACGACATCCGTGTGTATTTAGTTAACATGACCTAACCAACTATGGTTCTCAAACCATGAGATGGACAAAAACGCACATCGATATAACTCCGTTTCAAGCCAACGCCGACTTGGCCACCTATTCACAACGAAGGTAACACGATTCCGCTTCCCTTATGGCAGTTAACTCATTTGGGGGAAAATTCGACTTGACCACTTATTCACTGGAGTGACAGATTTTCTCTAGCCTGCAGATGACGGGTCCGCAGAACTGGGAGAACCATCTCAGCGAAGCGTATCAGCCTGCTGTATCCCTCCTCCGTGGCCAGGATCTCGCTCCTCTGGATGTCGCTCAGCCCCGCGAAGCTGGGGCAGTCCCGGATGATGTGGTCCGCAGCCTCAGCTGGCTCACCACATGCACAAGGAAGCTCTGGCGCAAGTTTGAACCTGCTTAGGTGTTCCGCAAATTCACCGTGTCCCGTCACAAATTGCATCGCACTATGTTGAGGCACTTATCACTTCTGATCCAACCGGTCCCGCACGCTAGGAAGCTACGAGAGCACCACCTTGCCAAACTCATTGCTCTCGTACTCCGGAGCTGGGTGTGAGGACAACAGTGCGGGAAGACGTCAACTCCAGCTGCACCGAGGATGTGTATGGCCAGCCTCTTTGCTTGCCCAGTGAGTTTGTAGCTCCTTCCAGTCGCCCGCCAATCACAGAGGATGCTATTTGCCGTTTTGCCATTCCGTGCCAGCGTCAAAACGTGTTTTCGAAACAAGGACCTAGCCGATTCCTCCCATGTATTTCTCCGGGTGGATCGTGTCGTGCCACCTCTTACTCAACCATATGCTAGCCCGTACAAAGTCCTTGAGCGCTCTGCAAAGACGTTTAAACTTCAGCTACCGGATCGACAGATCGTAGTATCTGTGGATCGTTTATAACCAGCCTTTTCGTAGTAACCAGACACTATGGCTATGTGACCCACCCCCACTCCCAGTCTAGTATTGAGGATGTACAACAACTCCATTGTTTCTGTGCCCAAAAACCCAATTGAATAAAACGATGAGTAAATGTAAACTCTCCAATAAACTTGACACTCTGGAATGCGTAATCAAAACTCTCAGCCTTTGATGAAAAGTCCTAATGAGCACTTCAGGTAGAAATCGAACATCAATACCGAAGTGCGGACACACAACGTACTTCTCTCATGCGGACTTTTCCACTCGGTGTTCCTCAACACAACTTTTTCGTACCAAACTTGTTCCATGTTTTGCCATGACGTGCTATCGATTTGGAAACGAGAGAGTTGGGACGAGTCAGAGAAGGATGAAACTGTGAAGAAACTTTCTAACGAGATTCGACTGTCGGTTTCAGGCTGAGCGACGAGAGAACGTAAATTGAGGAAAATCAGTTTCTAATTTACTTAAAAATTGTCTGATTCCTCTTCTGTTAGGGCGTGGACGATCCTTCTGACTGAAATCGAATGAAAAGGTTCCTCTGATAGGCGAACAAAGCAGACTATGATCTTATTAATTCGAATTCATTTACAATCATTCAACAGTGGCTTCAAAATCCTCAATCGAATGTTGTGTCCTTTTGGTTAGTTATTCCTTGAATAATTAACTGATGTTTTCATGCAAAAAGTCAATATCTCTGATTCGGCCCAAAATTTTTTTCTGGACGTTTCAAGGGTCAAGATTAAAAAAAGTCAAATATCCGTTCGCTGTACGCAGTCCACGCACCAGTTTTTGGTAGTCGAAAATTTTCTAAAAATCAGAAATTTGGGTCAGGGGTTCGTTCCCGGCTCTAGTTGGTCCTAAAAAAAACTTTTCAACCCGATCGGAGCGAATTCGGGCGGGGTAGGGGTCAAAATGTGTTTTTTGAAAAAAGGATTTTCACGGTTTTTGGCGATCCAGGCGTGTGAGGTATCGTTTTCCACTAAAAATTGGACCTTGAATCGATTGTAATGGGCCCGGGACCCAACACACTCACTGTTCCCCCCATTTTTCCCATGTTGAAGAAATGAGTCCCCACGCTTTTGGTTGGAGGAATAACCAATCCCTGTGAATGAATTCGCAGCGTTTTGTTTCTCATATCCTCAGCCAATATTTGTCAAGCACTGTAAATTTCAGCCTGGTGCACAGTGCTCTATGCCTATCTGCTGCCGAATTCAGAATGCTAATATATCTTAGCGATGCCGAGTTAACCACGGAAAAGCAGCACCTGTATTTGTTGAGGTTTTGCCGGCCTGTTGATTGGCCTCAGGAAATCAGCTACCAGCGGCGTTCAACTGGCTTCCTGTCCTGTTTAGATGTCATAATTTGATGATGGGATTATGTTAATTACTGATTCACCTGAACCACTCAGTCGAGCTTCCATTTCATCTTCTGTTCATTGGGCTATACCATTAGGCTATGGGTTGTCCGTTTTAGTTGGTTATTTCAAAAATTGCAAAAGAATGCAATTATCATCAATTTCAAAGTTAATCCCTCCGATTAGGCCAAACATTATTTTCCTTGGCGTTTCAAGGTGTCTAGATCAAAATAGCAAGTCTTCCGTACGCCATCCACGCCGATTTTGGTAAGAGAAAATTTTCTAATAATCTGAAATTTGGGTCAGGGATCCGTTTCGACGCTGAATCCAATGAAATGGGTCCCGGAACGATTTGCACCCTCTGGATGATGTTATGGGTCAAAATGGGTGCCTGTCTACCCATTTCGAATGTGTTTTCGAGATTTCTGGTACCTAGGCGTGTGAGGTATAATTTTCCACTAAATTTTGGACGCTGAATACAATGAGACGGGTCCTGGAACGATTGGTGCCCTCTGTATGAGAATATGGGTCATGATGGGTGCCTATTAGGGGAACGGGTCCCTTGCTTCAGTTGGTCCTCAAAGCTATTCAGCCCAATCGGACCAAATTCGGTGGAGGGGGGTAGGGGTCAAAATGTGTTTTTCAAAAATGGATTTTCGACATTTTTGGCGATCTAGGCGTGTGGGGTCCCATCAAAAGAGGTCATGGAAGCTTAATCGATTCAAATTTGTCTCTATGAGCGTTGTCCATGAAAGAATTCCCAGCGTTCTTAATAATGGTTCTCGATATCATTGGCGAGTTAATAAATTAATTAAATTGATCAGTTTAAAAACATAGGAGACCGTTATTTTACCTGTGCAGGGGAACGAGTTGCATTTCCTTGTTTGCTTATTGTATCCTGAACATCCAGCCTGGAGTAGACAGTAGCGCCACCTGTGCTGCGTCCCATCACCACAACTCGTGCTGCACGCTGACCAGTCGCTCCATTCGTCCCAACCTGCACAAAATGGAATATTTTTAAAACTGGTCGACCTTTAATGTGGCATAAATATCACCTAATCGGATTCAGATTGCGAAATATAACAAGCGTAATAAGGTTAGAAGGCAGTAAAAGGCCTCAAAGAACCTGCAGAATGAGTTTTTATAAGGCGATTGGAGGAAAACCACTGGCGAAGTCGGGCGGTAAATAATTCGTTATAACGGAGATTACCCCCTTGAGGGGTAGCGAGATAACGAGATATGAGTCGAGCTCTCATAACATCGCTATTTCGTCTTTCATCCGCGAGCGATTCCCTTATCTCCTGGCCTCCATATTGGATTAACAGAGGCACTTTGTTATTTTCTCGAAGAAAAAGGGCAGTATAAACAAGGGAAACCGATATCTCCCCTTTGAACCTCTCCGCTGATAAAGAAACGAAATTTCCTCCTCTTAATCGTGAAGGAGGCATCCTTTCTTCATCAAAAGGATCATCTAAGTGGAGTTTTCCCCCGAGGATGAAATGGATTCATTTTTCTTCTACTTTCATCCCTTACCGTAGTTCGGGAAAAGTACCGGGGATACGATTTCGGCAATAAAGTAGATAGAAGAATCTATTTTCTTTTGAGAAATTAGAGGAACTCTTATTAGGATTTTCTCGAATGACTGGTCTCAACTCATGTGAAGTCAGAACAGACAATTACGTTCCATTCCGAGAGTAAGTATCTTTTGGTTAGTAATTCCCTGAATATTGTATGTTCTCATAAAAAAAAAAGTCAACTTCTCCGATTCGGCCCAGCATTTTTTTTTCTTGACGTTTCAAAGTGTCTAGATCAAAAAAGTCAAATGTCCGTCCGCCATCCACGCCGACTTTGGAAGTAAAAAATGTTCTTAAAATCTGAAATTTGGGTCAAGTTCCCGGATTTAGTTGGCCTTGGAAACTTCTCAGTCTAATCGGACCAAATTTGGGCGGGGTAGGGGTCATAATGTGTATTTAAAGTCATGGATTTCTGAGATTTTTGGCGCGTGGGGTATCATTTTCCACTAGATTTAGGATGCTGAATCCAATGAAATGGGTCCCAGAACGACACCCACCGGAAGGGGAAATTTCAGATTTTGGTTAGTTATTGGTTAGTTATTTGGTTAGTTATTCCTTGAATAAGCAACTTATGTCCGAATAGGCCCAAATTTTTTTTTCTGAAATCTTATGAAATTTTGGTCAGGGACCCATATTCGGGTGTAGTGGATCCTTTAAACTGTTCAGCCTGATCAGATCAAACTAGAAAGTATCAGAATTCTCGAAAACACATATAGGGGTGGGGGGTTAATAGGTACCCATTTTGACCCACAACATCATCCACAGGGAGCCAATCGTTCTGGGACCCATTTTATTGGATTCAGCGTCCAAAATTCAGTGGAAAATCATACCCCACACGCCTAAATTGCCAAAAATCTCAAAAATCGTTTTTTTTTTCAAAATACATCATTTGACCCCTACCCCGCCCACATTTGGTTGGATTGTAACCGGAAATGGGTCCCTGACCAAAATTTCAGGTTTCATGAAAATTTGACACTACCAAAATTGGCGTGGATGGTGGACGGCGAACGGACATCGGCTTATTTTGATTTAGACCAGTGGTTCCCAACCTGGGGGCGATCGCCCCCAAGTGGGCGATTTGGGATATCAGAGGGGCAATAAATATGTGAGGGGCGATGAGTATTCATCAGTTTCTCGACACGTCTGATCCTGTTCTAAGTGAGAATTTAAAGCAACTTGCGTATCTTACAGATATTTTTGAAAAAATGAACGAAGTCAATATAAGTCTTCAAGGAAATAAGATGAATCTTATCAAGGCCAAAAGAATTATTTTACATTCATTGCCAAGTTTGATATTTACAAGGTAAATATTGGCCGTAAAGAGCTGATTCAATTTCCGACCCATAATGAGTTTTCAGTCTCAGATAACGAGACTCCTGAACTCCCTGAAGACGAAATCCTAATTTTTACTGATAACCTTGACCAGTTAAAAACTAACATGGACTCAAGATTTGAAGATTTGACCAAGTTGAAAATTCCGGAATGGATTCTAGATACATTTTCGTTTGATATAAATAAGCTTGATAAGTCTTTGCAGACAGAGTTTCTAGATCTGAAGTATGATTGTGGGGCGGAAATCATTTTCAAGCAGAGAGGTTACGAGTTAGCTTGGGTGAAGCTTATGGACACTTATCCACAAATATGGGGAAAAGTTGAACCACTTTTAATCTCGTTCCCGTCAACATATTTAATATTTAGTTGAAAAAGGTTTTAGTTCTGTTGTCCAGCTCCTCACAAAACAAAGAAATAAGTTTGCCTCAAAGGAGACTTGCGCCTGAACTGACTTGACCAACATAAAGCCTGATATTCAGGCTTTAATTGAAATCCACCAAGCACAAGGCAGCCATTGAAAAAGTGGAATAAAACAATAAAAAATTTACAAACTTTTATTTACTTTTTCGAATTTTAAATGTCGGCATTCAAAATTTTCCAGATTCCAATTTAAAAGTGAAAATACGTACTCCCGTTTTTTGAAATGTAAAGTCAATGATCTTAGTTAATTATTTCACTTTTTTGTTCTTAAAAATCTGCAAAAAATGCAAACTTTACTTTTTTTTCTATTTTATTTAAGAGTGTTTAGATAAAATTGTTTTAGTAGTTTTTATATACAATAATAAAACTGTTTAATGTAATAAAACTGCTTTGTTATTTACACTTTACTTCAAATAAAAATTAGTCACACAATGAAAATGAAAAGGGGGCGATAGGTGTTAGTCGACCTCCAGAAAGGGGCGATGGGCCACAAAAGGTTGGGAACCACTGATTTAGACCTTTTGAAACGTCCAGGAAAAAAATTTAGGCAGAATCGGTGAGATTGAAATTTTTCTTGAAAACATAGGTTGATTATTCATGGAAGAGGAAATTTGCAGCTTTTCTTTATCACCAATGTTAATTCTGGTGAAAATTGAGTTCTACGGATTGATCAAATTACGGCTTCTTGAATAAATAGCTAATAAACATGCTCCCTGAGCCATTATTTTGTGTTAAATGAAATCTTGATGAGGCTTCATACCGAATCGCGGCTTTGTACAAATCGTTCAAATATAATTTCCATGTTAAAATATAATGCAGAGAAGTTGTTAAAAACTCTTGAACGATCAGCAACACAGTAAGCAGTTGACCACTCAGTTTTGTGACGAGACTTTTGTGACACCTTATATGGAACTCTGCAGCAGGCTGGTTGCTGCCTCGTGAGCCTCTGATCTAAAAACTCATGTCTCCGGGGAAATGGCATTTACATAAAAGTCTTGTCGTATAATATTATAGCAGCTGAGGAAAACATGTCCGCAAAGTTGTTTCCTTGCATTCTCATTCTCACTATCATCTAAACGCCAGGTTAGAAATTGCCTTGGGGTACACGTGTAACCCACGAGGCGGTTCAAGTCGTGTTCAATACGATTTACTGCCCCTCTGAGGGGTACTACTTCCATGTAGAATGACTACAAATTCTCCCTTCGAAAATATGACACCGAAGACGACATTTCAATTTCACCTGACCCGAACCAAGTCTCGGGACAATTTTCTTCCCCTTTCCCTTCCAGTTTCATTTCTTGCCTTTCACGAAGTTATCCTCAACCTTCTTCCCCGTCTGGCGCATTAGGGAATATCTCGTGACAGGCACTTTAGTGTTGAGCGAGAGCGGCGAGGAAAAGCGTTTTATTCACATTACGCTTCGTTTCCATGGGGGCTCAGATGAATGCGGCCGCTGAATACGAATCAGAGAATTTATTTTTTTAAAGGGCTGCAACTGGACGGGAAATTATATTGAAAACACTGCAAATTTATTCACAGGGATTGGTTATTCCTTGGACCAGCAGCATGGAAGATCATCTCAATCGATTCAGCCCCCCAAATTTTGTGGAAAATGATACCCAATACGCCTAGATACCAGAAATCTCGAAAACAGACATTCGAAATGGGTAGATAAGTACCCATTTTGGCTCTTAACCTCATCCAGACGGCGCCAATCGTTTCGGGATTCATTTAATTAGATTCAGCGTCTAAAATGTAGTGGAAAATGATACCCCTCACCCCTAGGTACCAGAAATCTCAAAAGATTTTTTAGGTACCCATTTTGTGAACCTTTCGGCAATAATAAATAATTTATTCAAAATTTCATTGAAAGCGCATTAAAAATCGTTGCTAGTCAGAGTTAGTTTGTTCAATGAGGGAATTTAATTCATGAATTTCATCTAAAGACTGCAAGAGGATGGTATCTAACCAGTGCCGGGGTTGAAAAGGGTGACCGGTGAGAGGGGGGAGTTATTCCCTCCAACACAGGGTGTTCCCAGATATAATCCATCGAATTCTACGAGTGAGTATTATCGGTGAGATGTGTGGAGGGTTGACCTAATTAGGAAAAGGGGTTGTTGAGTGAGTCAAATTAGCTGTTTTGCCACCCAAATGTTCTCCTTGGTAGATGGTAGATGGTAGCACACACCCATAGGAGGGGCCCCAAGCACGGAAGCCTGGTGGATTGTTGTGCTTCTCTTAGGTGTCCCATTCTTTTAGTCCATAAACAGCCCCAATCCCCTGATAAGGGTTGTTAGGTTGTTGACTAACTTTTTGCAGGGTATGGTTCTCATTGGGGTTTGTGTCCCAAAGAGGGAGTATTTGCAGGATGTGATTGCTGGGCACTCAATGATTATGTGAGATGCAGTTTCGTCTGCTTCCTCACAGAATAAGGAGCATGGAGTCGTTGATTGAATCACCCCTATGCGGTTCAGATGAAAACGCAGATGAGCAAAGCCTTTTAGTAGGCCAACTGTTGCTTTTAGGCCACTGCGTTCACGTCTGAGTAGGTCCTTGGTGAGGGATGGATGGGGTTTTGCCATCGTACGCTTACTGTGGACATGTCCCTCAATATTCCGCCATCTGTCGGTGTGTTTCTTGTACGTCCGCTCCTTGATGGCAGCTCTGAAGGAGCTTTAGGGCAAACCTAAAGTCGGCTCTGTGTCCACGAAGGGTGTTTTGGAACCCCTCCTGGCAAGCTCATTGGCTTTTTCGTTGCCCTCAATGCTCCCTGCCACCCACTCAAGGGACACTGTATTGCGGGCTGCTAGTGCACAGATTCTGTTCACAGTCCTTCACCACCTTAGATGGGATGTTGGGTGCTGTGAGTGCTTAAATCGTCACCTGGCTGTCAGAGAGTATGGGGAGGTGTACATTAGTATGCCCTCTCCTCAGACTCTCTAAGGCATATGCGTTGATTGCCAGAATTTAGGCCCGGAAAACAGAGGAGTATTTCTCTGGTGGTGTGGAGTATCGCCACCTAGGTATGGCCATATCCACCCCAGCACCTGTCCCTGTTTCCATTCTGGAGCCATAAGTGTACCAGATCAGGTCGCTGGGACAGCACTGTATGACCCTTCGCCCCGCTAAAGTCATTGACGAATTACATCGGTTTGGAGGGAGTTCTGGGCATGACATCAGCCACCATATCTAGTAGTGGTACGTTTATCTCTCTCAGAATTGTAGTAAGTATGGCCTCGATGGGTTGATTACCACCAAGTTCAATTCCATTTCAGTCTCAGGAAAGCCATTGCGGCCTCTCCTTCGATGAAGATATCTGTAGGGGACAGGCCCAGCAACACCTCCATGGTGGCTGTAGGAGTTACCATGCATGGTTCCTGTGATGGTTAGACAGAATAGTCTCTGCACACTGGTGAGGGAGCAATAAGGTCCCTACCAGATTAACCTTAGGCCACCTCACAGCACAGCAATGTAATCCTCTCTCGAATTAAAATGTGTTTGAATTTACTATAATTTAATTAGGGTTTCTTCGGAGAATTTGGAAGGGACCTAGCGAGAGGATACTGGATGTAAGTCCAAGACTTACGACTGAGCAACTAGGGATACCAAGGATGAACATAAAATACATTGATACAAACTGAATTTTAATTGAAAACAAGGACTCGTTGCAAAGGAGAATATGCCTCAACCTAGGCTAGAATTGATACATGGCGTCAACGTTGAAGGAAAAACAGGAGGGGGCATGCTGTCCCGCAGGTACACAGCGAGGCTTATTAACTTGAGTCCTTTATCATCTCATGGCATGGGGAACACAATATTACAGCTTCGGTCAACTTCAGCACGGTAGCAGAGTTCACTTCAGAGCGAGCACAGGACAAAGCCAGGATGGACTGAGTGGGATACACTTGCACGACAGGGTTACAAAAATATATGACTCCAACATGTTGGGCGCCGAGGGGCACCTCGACAACAACCGCCCAGTTGGGCACCTTAGCAACGAGTGAGCGCTGGGCCTCTCTCCAAAATGCGACGTCTGCGCAGGAGCTGCGCGTACATCCTGGCGCATGCTCCCTCCCTTCTGGCCTTCTGGGGGCAGCAAGCCTGGGGGCTTACAGCAGTACGATATTATGGGCCTTACTATCGCGGTGTAGATACATTTCACTATCCACGGCTGTAGACCCCAAAGTTTCCCGCTGGTGTGTCTGGCCCGCATAAGAGCTCCTTTGAATGTTCTTCTTGCAGCCTCCCAACCAAAAGATGCTAGAGGAATTATATGAAAACCTGCAAATTTATGACGGGAATTAAATCGCCCGTGCTTAAAAATCCCCGCACTACGAAACAACAGGAAAACAAGTAGGAAAAAGGAACGATCGAAGTTGAATAATTTCGTCAGAGGCGAAGGGTCCACTTGAGACGTAAATGACGGCTTTACCGGCGAAGGGTGGAGTATTTGGGGTTGGACTGGGGAATACCACGGGTTATGCATATTAATGTCCCTTGTTGACAGAAAAGGAGGGCTTTCTGGAATTTCGTCTCCTGCATTCGACCCATATTCATGAGCCTTCAAAAACCTCACGGACACGAGGAAGGACAAATGGCCGCTTATTCCACACGTGTTGTTAGAGGGAAAGTGTCCGTTGTTGGGTCCCTAATGCCACCTCCACTAATTCCAGTTGAGCGAGCCACGGAGCGGAAAATCACAAAATCAAGAAAGATTTAGATTCACCGCTGTGCGTCAAACGTGGCGAAATGGTGAGGGGTGGAGGGAGGGGGTGGCTGTATGTTGTAATGAAAACGCTGCAAATTCTTACAAGTTGGTTATTCCTCGGACCAGGAGCATGGAGAGAAATTTGCTCCGATCGGGCTGAAAAGTCTCCAGGATCAACTAGAGTTGGAAAGGGGTCCCTGATCATAATTTCAGATGCTAGAAAGAATTTTCTAGACACCCTGAAACGTCCAGAAAACAATTTCGGGCCAAATCGGAGAGACTTTTTGCATGAAAACATCGGTTGATTATTCAAGGAAGAACCAACCGAAATGGAGGTATCAAATGACAGTCTATTTCCTCAGGTCATCATCAGTAACTAACATGAACTGATGGTACATCATGGAAATACAGTTTATGTATTAGCTGAAATGCATGTTGCGTTACAGTGAATGGGGAACTTGCTCCTTTCGGCTCAGAGAGGATCGGCGGAGAGGGGGGTCCCAATGCCAATTTAAACTGACAAAGTGAAAGGGAGCTCAAACATTGGTGAGGGTAACACGAACGGGGAAAAACCAAGCTATTGTAGAAATGAACTCAATAATGGCGAAATATGTTGAGAAATCTCAATCAAACTTTTATCAGATCATTTTTAAGAATTTTGAATTTTCCTACATCCAACATTACTTACTTTTAGCAAAACCTTTGCAAATCCTTTGTTAGGGGTTGGTTATTCCTCTGACCATGCGCATGGAGACTCATTTCTTCAACATGGGGAAAATGGGGGAAACAGTGGGTGTGGCGGGTCCCGAACGTTAATTCTGGGATTTTTTTCTAAAAAATCTGCAAATTCTTACACACGGGTTGGTTATTCCTCAAATGGGGGAAACAGTGGGTTGGCGGGTTCCAGACCCATTACAATCGATTCAGGGTCCAAAATTTAATGGAATATGATACCCCACACGCCTAGGCACCAGAAATCCTGACACATATAAAATGGGTAGATACATACCCATTTTGACCCATACCTTCATCCGGTGGGTGCCAATCGTTCTGAGACAAACATCATTGAATTCAGCGTCCAAAATTTAGTGGAAAATGATACCCCACACCCTAGGTAGCAGAAATCCCGAAAACACATATTCAAAATGGGTAATATATACCCAATTCGACCCATTACTTCTTCCAGTGAGTGCCAATCGTTCTGGGACCCATTTAATTGGATTCAGCGTCCAAAATTTAGTGGAAAACTATACCCCACACGCCTAGGTAGCAGAAATCCCGAAAACACATATTCAAAATGGGTAATAAATACCCAATTCGACCCATTACTTCTTCCAGTGAGTGCCAATCGTTCTGGGACCCGTTTCATTGGATTCAGCGTCCAAAATTTAGTGGAAAATGACACCCCACTCGCCTAAATCTCCCAAAATCTCGAAAATCCATTTTTCAAAAAACACATTTTGACCCCTACCCCCTCCAAATTTAGTCCGATCGAGCTGAAAAGTTTCGAGGACCCATCTCGGCTGGGAACAGACCCTTGACCCAAATTTCAGAACAGATTTTTAGAACATTTTCTACTACCAAAAACGGCGTGGACAATGGACGGCGTACGGCGTACGGCGGACGGACATTGACCTTTTTTTTATCAGGACATCATTAAACGTCCAGAAAAAAATTTTGAGCCGAATCGGAGAGGTTGACGATTATCATGAAAACATAGGTTGATTATTCAAGGAATAACCAACCAAAATCTGAAATTTTGGACAGAGACCGTTTTCGGCTCTAGTTGGTCCTCGAAAATTTTCAGCTCCATAGGACCAAATTTAGGAGCAAGGAGGGATACATGGGTTAAAGTGTGTTTTGAGAAATGAATGGTTTCTTTCGACTAAATTTCTTATGCTGAATCCAATATGACGGGCCCCGGGACGATTGGTGTCCATCGAAGAGGTTATGGGACAATTGGGTATCATTTCGAATGTGGGTTTTCGAGATTTCTGGTACCTAGGCGTGTGGGGTATCAGTTTCCACTAAATTTTGGACGCTGAATCGATTGTAATTGGTCCGAGACCCACTACACTCACTGTTTCCCCCATTTTTCCCATGTTGAAGTAATGTATCTCCATGCGCCTGGTTCGAGGAATAACCAACCCGTGTGTAAGAATTTGCTGCGTTTTAAAAACCAGTCTGTGTCAAATTTATCGGTCTGGATTAAAGCCGATTAGGATCACAATTGAGCATCAACGCATTTGTGTTATGGCCTGTATTCGACATACGGAGCTGTTCACAAAAATTATACTACTAAGTTCCACAAGTAGATATAACAACATATAATCTGCCTATCTATACTATTTTTACTGAAATAAAAATATGTTCCTCTCCATTTCGGTGTATTATGTATTTTCAGGGTACTGCTACCTATAAGTCGACATTTTGGTCATAACTTTTCGAGAATTTTTTGAGACCTATGTGTGAAGAGTATGATTTTCCATCTAATTCCTGGAGTTTCGAAAACTTTAAAAATACTTGAGTTCCATAAAATAATGAATCATGTCACAGTGAATAATAAATGGATATTAGCAGCCTTCGAGTATATTTTAAATTATCAGTGTGCCGTACGTATACATCACCTTAATGCTAACGTTATTTTCAACAACCATCGTTCAATGCAAAAAAAAAAAAAAAAAAAAAAAAAAAAAAAAAAAAAAAAAAAAAAAAATTAGCAGGCAGATTGACATGGACTGGGTAGCTATATTTCATGTTTGTAGAAGGAACGCTTTTCCTACCAACCGAAACTCTCTTGGTTCATTATTCCTTGAATAATCAACCTATGTTTTCATGAAGGAATTTTCTGTTTTCTAATGTACACTACAGATGCGCCTTATTGGGGTCTCCTAATGAAAATATGTTTCCCATGTCAGTCTATCTGGTAGTGTTTCAAGTTTAAGATGTTCGTGTCAACAATCAACAAACGAAGATGTTAAAGTGTGGATTTACGAGCCGATCACCTACGTTCATGATCATCTAGTCTTGAATGATCTATCGCTTGATCTTGTATGCTCATCCTGATTCTAGACGGAATTTCCATCGGAGACTTCGTGTCAGACTTGAATATCCAATTTTATCGTCAAATTCTCGAGCTCCTGTGAAGGGAAATATTCATCGATTAGTGACCTCACCCACCCACAAAAGGGAAGGGTGGCGTGTAACTTTTAATTAACGGTGAAAAATGCGAAAAGAATTTCCTCCGTTACAGTACCTCTGGGAGAGAAGGATTTCCTTTGGTTTTAATTAATATCTTAACAAGATGATCAGGAACGTAAAACAAAAGAAGAACATTTCCGAAAATCTGAAATTTTGGGAGGGGGATTAGGGGTGAAAATGTGTTTTTCGAAAAATGGATTTTTGAGATTTTCCGCGATCTAGGCGTGTGGGGTATCATTTTCCGCTAAATTTTGGACGGTGAATGCAATGGGGCGGGTCTCGTAATGATTGGCGTCCATCGGAAGCGGTTGAGGGTTAAAAAGGGTATCTATCTATTTATTTCGAATGTGTTTTGAGATTTCAGATGCCTAGGCGCTTGGGGTATCATTTTCCACTGAATTTTGGACCCTGAATCGATTGGAATGAGTCTGCATGCTGCAGGTCCGAGGAATGGACCACCCCTGTGAAAGAATTTGCAGCGATTTCAAAATAGAATATTGACTGATACTCGAACGTGTGATTAAAAAATTTGGTTTCCAATTTAATTAAGAATATTGTTGTCGATTGTGCAATAGTCCAAGAAGTTACCATTCAGATTCTACCCGTCCAAATTATTTACATCGGTCAAAGAGGTAATGTCTCGTTAGCTTTGAAATTGGCTTCTGTGTCCACTCTGGTTTTGAATATTTTTCTCCACCGGACCCGAGTTCTCTGTCGTGACATGACTACGAGTCGAGCTCGGTTGATAATTTGATAATGTTGATTACGCTACAGAGCGGGGGTTAGATGGTAGGGTACGGAACTGCGAGATTGGCCAACATCGGGGTCACGATGATGGAGGGCCGACTGACGAGAAAGACCGGCTTATGGGGGGGGGTTCAGCTTATTTGGTATCGACGAGGATCAAAGCCAAAGGGAGGGCTTCAAATCATGTGAAACACGAACAGCGTCGGAGCCGGCCTCGAATTGAGTTCACTACGCGAATCTTGGGAAGTGACATTGCTCAAGCATACTATCATTAGATGATGTCCGCTCTCCTTCCTTCTCGTCAATTCCAAAGGAGATCAGACGATAGGGTGAATATGTTGGAAATCCCCGCAGCGAGTCTAAAGACCAGACGATAGGTGAGTATGTTAGAAATCCCCACAGCGAGCTCAACGTGCACAACCTCGTGTTATTATTGCGGAAATTTAAATCTGTTTATTTTCTCCTTCATCACGAATTTCACGACAACAACTTTTCCATTTTTGTATTAGACGATAAACATCTTTTACCTGGCCTTCAAGCAAAGTGGGTTCCTCCTAGTCGAAAGTTAGGGTTCTGCGTAAATAGCTCATTTCAAGTCCTCGCGTTGGAGTTAGTCTCGAAGTCATTATACTTCTTGATACTGTTTCCTCAAGAGCCTCCATTGTTAACCAACAGAGCCCCTCCATCCGCCGTCACGACCACCCAGTTTCCTCTTCTTGCTTCCTTCTGTGCGACCCCCGAAGTTAACGTACCTTGCATAATCTCAGGAGTACACAAGATTAATGTAGTGGTTTAGGGGGAGGGGGGTAGTTCTTGGAACGAGAAGATTTCGCTAATGTTAAGGTACGTTTTACGTTGGTGCCTCTTAGTGCTAAGCGAAGGAGCTCGACTAAACCTTAAAATAAATTCTTGCTCACGCTTGTACAGCCGTATGGGTATTAGAAACCCGCCTCTAATCGGCTAACACGCATGTAATGAATGATCCCACTTTACGATAAGTGACGAACAAGTAACGCTACAGAAACCTAAAGACTGAGAATTATTAGACTTGTACCTACTTCAGGCCAACTTCAAGAGATAAGACTTCTTTCATCGTTTAGGGCTGGCCCCTCAGGGGACCTCAAAAGAAGGTTACTTGAAACTTATTTCTTTCTTTAGCTCTAAAAACAAACGCTGCCAATTCATTCACAGGGGTTATTGTGGAGCGTCCCGGGCTCAATTAAGCGTCCAAAATTCAGTGGAAAATGGTACCCCACACGCCTAGGTACTCGAATATCTCGAAAACCAAATTTCAAAACAGGTAGGTAGGTATTTATTTTGACTTAAACCCTCTTCCAGCGGGTGCCAATCGGTCTAGGGCATATCTTGGTGGATTCAGCGTCCAAAATTTTGTGGGAAATGATAACCCACTTGCTTAGATCACCAAAAATCTCGAAAATCTCTTTTTCAAAATTGGTCCAATTGGGCTGAAAAGTTTTGAGGACCAACTAGAGCCGGAAACGGGTCCCTGACCAAAATTTCTGTTATATAAGAAAATTTCCGCAGTTGGTTCTCAAAACTTTTCAGCCCGACCTGACCAAATTTGAGGGGAGAGGGAGTAACGGGGGGGGGGGGGTAAGAGTAAGAGGGGGTAACTGTCAAAATATGTTTTTTGATAAATGGATTTTCGAGATTTTCGCCAATCTAGGCGCGTCGGATATTATTTTCTTCTTAATTTCGGACGGGTCCCAGAAAGATGGGCGCCCACTGGAAGAGATTATGAGTCAAAGTGGGTATCTATCTACCTATTCCGACAGTTGGTTTGAAAATGGTGAACCATTTTCCACTGTATGTTGGACGTTGAATCGATCGGAATGAGTCCGGGACTCTCCACACTCACAGTTTCCCCTCATTCTCTCCAATCTTCTGGTCCGGGGAACAACCAACCCCTACGGACGAATTTGCAGCTCCATGATCTGAGAATGATAACCGGTTGATTATTCAAGAAAAACTAAGAAATTGTAATATTGACTAATTTAGCAATCGTGTTTCTGACTAATATGATGCGAAATGTTGGCAACCCTTGCAGCAGAGCGTCCTCCTCATTCAGCAGCTTTAGAGAAAAACTTGGTTCCAAAAGGACCTAAATGAATATTCTAGTATGCTTCTGGGGATGTATGGCATGTGAGTCCCATTGAATTCAAACGTTTTAATGTATAGAAATTTCGTTAGCTAACTGGATTTAACAGCCCTAATTTGTTCGAAACTAAGCCTACTTGTGCCTCGTCTTGCCATTTAGATAGCGTCATTCTCG
>CM034000.1:3245874-3256286 GCA_019603395.1 Cyrtorhinus lividipennis
CTCCCATCTAGTTTGGGTCCAGCGTCATTCCAAGATATTTTGCTTCGTTGGCGTGTGGGATTGCCTTGTTATTGAGGTATGTTGGTAGGTAGTTGTAAGAGTTATATTCCTGCCAGTTTTAGCCTCTAAGCGGACATCACTGCCAGGAATCTGTTGTCCACCCAAGCCTTGACGCAACCTTTGAACTTGCAAGGAAGGAGAAAAAGACAACTGTTTTTTGAGTAGGTAATTAATATTCTCCGAAATTGAGACAATTAGGATCTATAAAAATATTAACATAACAAAATGAATTCCTACCTATCAGCTCAACCAGATTGATCTTTCCTACCTCGACTGTTCTTTTGGAAGGTCGGAGAGGGCGTGTTCCGGGCGGACTTTAACTCCTGCGGTCCGGCTCGCGATTCTAGAGGTCTTTAAGGCTCCTGAAGCACACACTTCACCTGCTGGACATAGAATAGTTTTTCCTCAATTTCTCGTGTTTTTCTCGGGCCAAAGTTTGCGCAGTTTTCCTTTGGGCCCACCCCTCAGCCAATCGTTTGGTTCTAGGCGTCCCCAAAATTGCTCAAGACTCTTGGAGGGGGTTCGAAAGAGGATTTATGGTGAAGTAAGCAGTGGTGGGATCTGAAATATCCATCGCTCGATGGGCGGTGTCTTCCCATCTGCTGACTCGCCGGACACGTGGAGCTTTTGCGAGCGCCTCAAATTGAATGTTGCGGATTTCTCAGCGCTCGAGTTTTCTCCCGGCCCGTGAGAAAATGCTTTGCTGGTGATCCTGCGGCGACGGATGTCTGGGTTTCGAGTTTCCCAAGGGGGTCGTCTCCCTCGCGTTGTCGGGTCTGAGCGTACGACTTCAAATTGTACGGTTTTAAGTCGTACAGTAGTTGATCCTTTTATTCGTGAAATCAACATGTACTGACTTTGCCTCATTCAGTCTAATTCTCAAAGTCTAACAGTAGTGGGCCCAGTACACTGCCTTGACCTTAAAAATAGGAACCTTGTTTTGGTTGGTTGGTAATTCCTTAAATAATTAACCTGTTTTCATGCAAAAACTCAATCTCTCCGATTCGGCTCAATATGTTTTTCTGGCAGTTTCAAAACGTCAGATGTCCGTCCGCCATCCGCCGTCCATTGTCCGCGCCGTTTTCGGTAGTAGACAATTTTCTAAAAATCTGAAATTTGGGTCAGGAGTCTGTTCTCGGCATTGGTTGGTCCTCGAATCTTTTCAGCTTGATTGGACCAAATTTGGGTGGGGTAGGGGTCAAAATGTGAATTTTGAAAAATGGATTTTCGATATTTTGGGCGATCTAGGCGAGTAGGGTATCATTTTCTCTAAATTTGGATGCTGAATTCAATGAGTGGGTCCAGAACGATTGGCCCCACCGGAAAAGTTATGGGTCAATTGGGTATCTACCTACCGTTTCGAATTTGTGTTTTCGAGATTTCTGGTACTAGGCGTGTGGGGTATCATTTCCCACTAAATTTTAGACGCTGAATCAATGAAAGGGTCCAAGACCGCCACACCCACTGTTTCCCCATTTTCCCCATGTTAAAGAAATGAGTTTCCACGCGTAAGTAGTAGCCTGGCATTATAATCTTCGCCTAAGTGGTAAGGACCCAATCAAGTCCCACTCCAACTACGCCTTAAAACCCACAAGAGGAGTGAGTGAGATAGAATGCGAGGGAGGCAAAAAGAACTGATTAGAGCTCCTATTGTGGGAAAAGAGAGGGAAAATACCCGTCCACGCCGGCCCAAGGAGACCCTAACCTCTCTGAGAAAAGCTCCAGTTATTACACCCTTGTTGTGTTTCCTTCCATCCCTCTTCTCTTCAAATACTCGGCGCACAGTGTTCCTTCCTCCTTACCTGTTTCAAAAGTTCAACCCCTTTTACGCCTTTTCCCCCTCCCACACCTGATCAATGTCGACTTCCTTTTGAGATTAGCCTCCCTCATTAGATGTCACGTTTGGCTGAGATTAACAAAGTATATAGGAAGGGGGAGGGGGATCTCAATTCCAAAGCCTCTCAACTCTTCTGAATAAAATTATCACGGAATTATATTTTAGGCTTTGTTGTGTTTATATCTAAAAGAGCTACCAATTTCAGGATGAATCAGGGGGTGGCACCAAGAAGGAAACGTTTGCTCTGGAGGGGAGGGGGGGGGGGGTCCTCTAACGACTAACCGAGAAGTCAGAGTGTTTCAGTGGAGACATCGAGGGTATTTCCAGGCGGAATCTCAAACAGTGATCAAAGGGAGCGGTCATGTCAGTTTTCTTAACATTCATGCTTTCTTTGAGTTGGCTTTCATAGATTAGATGTAAGATTCATCCACTCTCTCATAAAACGTGGATGACAAGAATCGAAAAGTGTACTCATCTACCAACTCCAAAAGAGCAGCAACCATACGCTCAGGTTTGCTCTTCCGTTCGTCGTTTATCATCGTCGTAAAAACCTTGTTTACAACCTTTGTCATTTCGATGCTAAGCTGATCAACGGAAGTTTTATACCTTTTTGAACGGCAAAAGAAGATTTACTCCCTCTGGAGTCCTTTACCAACCTCATTTTCACCTCCCCCCGCCAGTCTTCAGCACCTCCGCTATCATAACAGTCCACTTTTCTTGTCTCTCCAAAAGTTAACGGCAAGGGAAGTTTAATTCCTCCTGTTTCGCCCTCCAGCGACGGCGTCTATAAGGGAGAAAAGCTTTAGAGTTGACTCTTCCCTGTAATGAAGAGGATTAGTAAGCGATAAGAAGATTTCCTCTTCCTTCGAATCCCTGCCATTGGCGGTTCACGGGAACTTGCAGTCGTCGAATTTCCCCTTGATATTCGTCCGAGTCATTCATTTCAATGATGGGAATTGGATCAGTGCGAGAGTACAGGAGAGGAAACCGAACGGAGATCAATAAGCTTCCTCAACAACAAGAACAAGCGCCATAAATAGTCTGACTGCAGTCATGAATTGGCCAGACTTCGCTAGACCGCAGCGTCCCTTCCGAAGGACACTTTGATGATCCAACTGCCGTATATTTGAACTGGGTTGTGAGTTTTTGTTTTCTTCTTTTTCGAGGGATATTTTATTTTTTCTCGCTTTTTTAGCACCTACGGAACTCCATCACGTTGTCAGGTGGCCGGCAACGGGTTGTTCCTATCGATTTCATAGGTGCTACCATTGTGGGTTCGCACCTTTCGGGCAGCTTCAAGGTAAGTTTTTCAACCGGTAAAATATTTATTTCATGGCTAACATTCTGCAAAAATTGTTTCCAAGACTCAGGAAATTTGAATTAATTCTAATTAAACTAGAATTAATTACGAATTAAGAAATATTTTTAAAAAAAATAGCCGTAACTTCATTATTCATCGACATCAATCGAATATGAGGATATAGTTGAAAATAGCTCCAAAATCAATATCTTTCAATGCGGAATTAAAACTTCTTATAAAACGAAACTTCAGAGGAAAAAATAGACATATAAAGTAGGTAAAATTTGTCAAATTTCAAAGATTTGTAGTTCAATCAATCAATCAATCAATCAAAACGTTTATTGATTCAGGCTGTTAGGCCTATAACAACAGAGTTGGCAACAATTACAAATTTCACATCTATAAAATTGCAGATCGAAAATTATTATTAGTATTTAGCAAGCAAAACTTTCAATAATAACAATAGTAACAATATTTATTGTGAGTAGTAGTTACTCAAGTATCCTAATCATTTTAATTACAAACCAGCATCATCAACAACCTCCACCAAGAATTTTCTTATCCTCAAGTATGTTGTCAAGAACTCACTCATCATCCTTGTCTCAGATTCCCCTTCACACCTCATCAACGAATCAATTATTCTATTCCCACTCAAACGCCTATTTCCAAGGAATTTCAGCCTACATCCTGATAGTTGTGGGCATTCTCCCAGTACATGGGTTAAGGTCTCCGGCTTTGACAGGTTGCACAGCACGCATTTCTCTCTCGTAGGGATTCTCATGAGGAATCCATTGACAAATAAGGAAATTTCCCTTTCGGCCGCCAGGCGCATGTTTGCGATAATCCTCTTTTTTTCCATGCTCAGGTTGAAGGAAAGGTATGGGCTTGGGGTTCCGGCTCTACTCGGCATCCAACTGCTGTATAAATTCGAATACGTGGAGAAACGGATTCTTTCTTCGTCTGTATACCTCATCTTTTTACAGAACGTCTCCAATATTTCTTTTCTTCTTTTTGTTGCCTCCGCAGCACATTGCATATCCCAAACAAGTCCATATCCGATGCTACATAGCATAGTCTTCAGCTGTGCCGCCCAGTTGTACTTATTGATGCTACATCCATTGTTCATGGTTTGCAAGAGTTGCTTGTAGCAGACAAGGGGGTATCGTGTTTCCTGCATTCTTAATATTTCCTCCCACCACCTGAGCATTCTTCCAAAGATCCGGACTGCAAGTACGTCTCTTCCCGTCTCCGTTCTGATGAGGTACCCGGGGGTGCTAGGGGGCAGCAGAAGAGTGCTTTTGATAAACTTTGACTGCACGATTTCTATTTTCTCCAAATATCGAGCACTCCAAATCTCAGCGTTGTACAGCAGAACTGAGCCCACCATGGAGTCAAACAATTTACATTGGGATTCCCAGTTTTGGCACTTTCCTTTGACCAGGATTTGTCTTGTCGCTCCCCAAGCTTTGAATGCCTTTGACTTAAAACTGTCAGCAGCCCTTGAAAACACGCCTCTCGAGCTGAATGGCACTCCTAAATAGGTATAATCTCGAGCACTTTCAATTATAGAGCCTCCAATGTTGAAACTTCCAGTCTGATCGACCTTTCCTCCCTTACTAAAGCAGACAACTTTCGTTTTTGAAGCGTTCATTCGTAACCCCATGGACGAGGAAAACTCCCACAGAGCCTGCAGATTTGTAGTTATTTCAATCGCTTGAAAGCACTATTAATTCAAATTGTGCTCCATTGTAACACAAAAATTGTGCTAAAACCCAGTTTTACGACGACGTAATAAAAAACAAATAAAAAACGCCGTAAATTTGAGGAGTGAAAAAACTGATTTATTAGGGGGTTAATTGACAAATATTTTGGCACTGGGACCCGAAAAATTGAATTACATTAAATTTTATTGCATTTGGTGTACTCCGGAATAACATATTAATTTTGGAATTTTTAGTCTGATCGCTCAAAATTGACCTTTTTTTAACAATCGGTTTTCAAAGAGGCCTCGATTTTGCTCAATAGACACATTCGTCGGTAAACTGACTGCACGATTTACCTGCATTTTACACCAGGAATTCACCGGATAGAATTGCGTTATTCCTCAAAGAGAAGTGTTTTCCCGTGGAAAAATTGCGGGTTTTGGCACGAATACTATCGTCCTGTGACTGGGAGGTTGTTGTTGTGGGCGACTTATTAATACTATACTCGAATTTCAACAAAAAGCGGTTCCTGAGAGGGAATTTTGTGAAAACTACTCAATGTCATTGGGTGAAAGGAGGCTTTTCAACAGTCCCCAACACAACCTATGTTCAAACGCTATATTTTGTTTTATGTGTAGCTGGTAAATGAACCCTACTCTTCTGGCGGGGAAAAGGAACCTTGTAATCTGAAACCTTGGTCCTCCTGTTATGTTGGCAACATGCATCATAGTGGCTATGACGTCAAAGGGGGCTGTTATCGGTAACCTTCCAACTGGTTACTGATATGGGGAAACACCATATTCCCAATAAGTATGTATTTCATTCTTACGCTATTATGCTTTTTAATAGGAGTGTGGTCAACAATAATGAACTATTGTGAAATAATTTCCCATTTTTTGCATTCACTGAGACAAATTAAATGAAAA
The DNA here is from genome assembly GCA_019603395.1 of Cyrtorhinus lividipennis. NCBI lineage: Eukaryota > Metazoa > Arthropoda > Insecta > Hemiptera > Miridae > Cyrtorhinus > Cyrtorhinus lividipennis. The sequence goes on from CM034000.1 coordinate 3,251,701, forward strand.
GCACAGGTTTTGGTGCTGAAAATCTTCGTCACCTTGACCGATATTAAATAACATTTGGGACACATTGATATCGTTGATGAGGACATCTATCGATTCTGTTGTGAATCAGCATACTGAATTAGTTCGCATGTCGCGCCATTTACGAGCCCCGATGCTAATTCTAAGCTATAGGGAGCTAAATAGAGAGGAGGGAGGGTGAAGAGAGTGAGATACTGTGTCAAATTTAGAAAGTACATAGGTTAGGAATGTTGTTCGATATTAGGCTGTAGGACTTCCTACTTCAATAGTATCTCTCACATTGCCTGGTATTGTTGACTAATTACAGCATAAATTAAATGTGCAGCAAAATAAATAGATTTAACTGTCTATTATGTGCTTTGTAGGATAGATACACCAGTATTATAATGCCTTTACGGTCCAAATTGGTAGGACTCGACATTTCATCAATTCAGCGATGCCGTGGGGTGGTGGTTGGACCATATTGTTTGAATATTGTCTACAATGATAACATTTTGTGAGACAAAGCTCTCTCTTCTAAACGCCTTGCTCCTTACACTGATCACCTTTGGTGACAAATCCAATTAGGCATTTGTAACCACCAACCGTGTTTATCGCCCAATTATCCCTTCACAAACAACGGCGAATGGGGAGCTTTCCATCCATGTCAGAAAACCGTTACAATTTATGTAACTCTCTTGTTGATTTCCCGTCACGTACGCGTTAACTCTAGCGGGAACGAGGCGAAGGCTCCCCATTTGTTCGAGTTGTATGAAGAGGCCTCTGGAGCCGATCCATCTCTGGAGCAACACAAGGCTTCAAGAGGAGAGGAGAAGATGAGAGCTGAGCGCGTTATCACCGCGGCTTTGTACACTTGGAATGCTGAAGCGAGAGAAGCTTCCCAAACTTGTGGCTCCTCTAATAAACAGGTTACACGGTTGGCAGGTTCCAGTATTGGAGCTATTTATCCTTTCTGCTGCCTAGAGCACGCTTTTGTGCATGAAGAGCAATTCTTCGGAATAGAGAATTTCTTTGAATAGAGTGTTTATACCGCTGTTAACTGAGTCCATCTCAGAGCCAAAATTATTGGTTGGTTACGAAATTTCAAATCGTGATTCGGTCATCAAACGTGGCAGAAAGGATTACTGTTCCTTTCCTTGGTGGCGATCTCGAAGATAAAATGAATAAATAAACAAATTCTCCTTCAGAACAGGAAGGGGTGTGGAGTGTCCCGGACTCATTCGAATCAATTCAGCATCCAGAATTTACTTGAAAATGATATTCCCACAAGCATTAGTCGCCAAACATCTCGAAGATCCATTTTTCGGAAAATAATTTTATGCCCCCTTCTTTGACCTGGTCAATCCTGAACTCGGTCTTGTTGGCCTCCAGTCGGCCTAATCTTGCTGACAAAACCAATTATGTCGCTGTGTCGTCGTCAGAATTCCGACCTGACAACTTATGAACATTTTGGCTGGGATTGATCTCAGAACTCGTATGTCGCCTCGTATCCCTGGAGTACCTAGTGTTAGTAGTATGACCTCAGACTCCCCGGACTGAAGTCAGTCCTCCAGAAGGGTGGCCTTCAACCTGATTAAAACGCATAGGAACTGACCATGATGGCAAGGAGAGGTATTGATGGCTTGATGGCAATGGTTTGATCTGGCACCCCTGAACATTCTCTTGATGGCCTCAAGTCTGCCCCATACTGCTGCCTTGCATAATATAACAACAGTAACCTGTCCTGTTACTTTCATCCATCATGATCATGAAACATAAAACTGCTACCACCACGAAATGTACTGTTCCTCGACCTTGAAGAAGGACTATGAAATTAGAGAAACCACCACCACCAAGTGCACTGTCGATGAACGTTGAATTACCATTACTTGCCTGTTATCATTTTGTGAATTTTGTTGTGTTCTTTGATGTCTGCGTGGCTCTGGTTTAATGATTAGGTGTTCCTATTCGATGTTCCAAAAAAGATCCGACCATGAAGTTACACATAGTGTAGTTAGGTTGTCAGATACTCATCACACAACACTTCTTTAGAGCGTAATGCAACCGCGTTAAGGGGGTGTCAGGCAGTCCCTTGCAAAGTGTTTCCAATTTATTGAAGCTCCTGTATGGAAATTTAAAATTTTTCTTTTTGTAATATGCTCGTAAGACTTGGTGAAATTTCTCAGGCCTAAAAACAAATAAAATATTTCAAAACTTTAAATTTTAAATTTCGTAACTTTGAAGTTATGAGAAGTTGGCAGTTGAATCATAGTTCGAGACAATTTCACAATTCTTAAAAGGGTATTGCGAAAGAAAAAAGTCTGAATTTTCATACAGGAGCTTCAAAAAATTGAGATTACTTTTGGGAAATCAGGCTGTGCAGCATGGGTCTGGCAAGGTAGGGTGGTCAGCGGCGACAGTTCAGCCATTGGCCGCTAGATTGAGTTGCATCGACAGACCCCCTAGAAGGGACTGACGAGAAAGAGTAGAGTGAGAGCAGCTGAGAGTGAGAAAGGGCGAGAAAGGGTTTTCCTTTCCTGGTTGCCTGAGAGAAACTTTTCTAGTCTTTTCTGTTGAAATTTCCAGACCTCTTCAAGATACTGAATAGTAAACATTTTTTCTGGGCTTATTCATAGAGAAATGACCTTATCTTGGTTTCCATATGGTTACAGGCCCAAAACACATTTGCTCAGTGTGAAAAGGTATCTAATTTGGGTGTAGGTGGGGGGGATCAAATGTGTTTGGATTTTTGGGGAACTAGGCAAGCGGGGTATCGTTTTCCACTTAATTTTGGACTCTGAATCCAATGAAATGGATCCCAGAACGATTGGCACCCTTATGGAAGAACTTATGGGGTATCTATAACCCATTTAAAATATGTTTTTTCGGGATTTCTGGTACCCAGGCGGCTAGAGCGGTTAAAAAAATCAAGTAAGTAATGAGGAATTCGGAAGTTTTAAATTATTTAGTTTTGATGGTTGGTTTATTGTCTGTCTTGAAGTATGAGGTTAGATGGATCCTTGATGCAACATTATTTGAATTCCGTCTCTCGTTCCAGCTTACACGGTTTCTACTATAACTCTCAACTTGATGGGAATCCTCATTTATCATATGATAAATAGCTTACATTACAATACATCAAAACTTGGGTATTCCCCTTAAAAAAAAATGTAAAAATGCAAATATGGTTTCTACATAATGGAGGAGCATCTGAGGATGATGTACCCCTCGTATGACCCACCCTATCATCTTGTTACGTGTAGGCGTATTTGTTTCCGTCGAGAAACCTCAAGATAAATTCAGGTTCGGGGTCGCGTTTTTCTCTCGGGAGGCTCATTTCTACTCCACTTACTACCAAAGTCTTTTTTCCCGTTCGCGGTCGGCTGTACATAAGAAAAGGAGCAAGTGTCTTCTCAGTCCTTATATAAATTAAATGGCTCCGACTTGGCCGCACAAAGAGAATTTTTTTTTTTCTCCGTCTTCTTCCATGTTTTTTCTCTGTCGAGTTACGCTGTTTATTTGGCAACGGAGGGTAGAGAACGGTAGTAGAACAATACATAAAAGCCAATGATGTTTCTTTTACCGAAGAACCTACACGGAATAGAGTGAATGAAAACAGTGTTACGGAATATTGGGTAAAGCTCTTTCTTGATAACCTTGAAAAGCCTGATACGATTTAGGAAAGCTCATTTGCTGTTCATTGAACGTTTAATAAAATTGGACTTTTGGAAAGGAAAGGAAAGACCGACCATGTGACTATCTCTACATTGCTTAAATGTCTAAAATATCTATCGTCTTCATTAATTAACTACAAGTAGGACGAAACCTTTTTTCTCAAAAATATCCTTTTTGAAATATTTTTTGACCACCATCGAAGCTGTGGCAATCGATTCGGAACCAATCTGAATTGATATAGCGTCTAAAAATGTACAGTGGTTCTATAGTTGAAGTCTAGATGTAAAAGGAACCAGCAATCACTCTGGAATTCTGAAAAAATAAAATAATGAAAAAATTAAGTTTTTAATTCGTATTCATATTTAAATAGTAAACTTTTATTTGTAAAATTTAGAAAAAGATGAAGAAAAAATGTTTTTCCTCCCTAAATTTTCATCTTTCACGATTTAAAGTTGTCAAAGACAATTAGGTATGCTCAAAATTTTCCTTTGAAAAATTGCATGTTTGCGATCATTTTTGGGCTACCTAGAAGGCTTTTGGGGTCGTATTTAATGGACTGCGCTGTTTTTAAAGGCCTTCCGCTAAACTGCGACAAAAATTGAGCAAACTCGGCCGTGAAAAGTTCTCATTTCGCGTTAAAATAAAAATCCACCTCCTAGCTGTAAATCTCTTGAAAGCTTTTACATTTCATCGCTGGAATAACAAACAGTCTCCGAAGAGTCTAGGTTGATTAAAAAGGTACACCGTATAATATCTCTAAAAACAGTTGGTTAACGCTCTCATCTTCGTGAGCTATCGTTTTAGGAATTTTTCATCTCATGGAAATTGACTGTAGGACAAATCAATTAATTCATTCTTTATCAAATATCTGAGAGAAAATATGTCAAAATTGTATCATACAGGCAAAGAGGATT
>CM034000.1:3256311-3290888 GCA_019603395.1 Cyrtorhinus lividipennis
CCGTCCGGGAAAAAAGGAGAACAACGGGAGCGCTGACTTCAGCAGATCCGAACCGGGGGAAGTGCCACCGTCTCCCAAATTGATTCGATCGGGTGAAAAGTCCGAGGAACAACATAGAGCCAGAAATGGTTGCCTGATCCAAATTTCAGATTGTTAGAAAATGTTTCTACTACCAATGTCGACGTGGACGGCGGACGGACATTTGCTAATTTTGAAGGTCAAACTTGAAACGCCCAGAAAAAAATTTGGGCCGAATCGGAGGGATTGTCTTTGGAGGAAAACATAATAATATGTTAATTATTCAAGGAATGACCGTTCAAAATCACGAAAATTAAATTTATGTTTATTATTACTATTTATTCAGCATTCTATAATATCCTAGCGACCCAGAATTCGGTCTCACAATACCTATTTGAATTCGTGTTTTCCTACGTATTCTTTTCATTACTAACAAGCTATAGTCCAATGTCCTAGAGAGCCGGAAGAGCTGGAAGGCAAGGACTGCTGTTGTAGTTATTCACCTTTTTTTGTCTCGAATGTAGCAGTCATTTCACAGGAGTTGTGACATCATCAGTCAATCATCCATCACCAAAAATCCATCATCCACACTATTTCTGATGTGTCTGACATATTATTTCCTCCCTTCATATTTATGGAAAACGTCTTTGGAAAACCAAAAATGACCAATTTTAGACCCATGGGTACACCTCAATGATGGGGTTGTGCAGGGCCGGCGACAGGGTGGGTAGGGGGGGGGGGGGCTACAGCCTGTGATGAACTTTGAAGCGGGAAGTCCGTAAGATAAAGAGAGCGATAAGATAAGAGGATATATAATAGCCCTGACCGAATGTGAAAGTCAGTCAAGTTCCATCTTTCCAACCAGAACGTTCTCTGACACCCCGTTACGTAAGTGAACATCTTTCTCTACAATAAATCCTCCCATTTTCCCCGCTAACTGGTGTTTCATTTGTTCCTCCCGTTGGCGTATTGTCACATGGTAGCAGAACATAAAGTTCACAATCCCGGACCCCTTGTACCACATTATATCGGTTTTTTTTTCCTTCCCTGCATTACTACTCTGCTTTACTAACACCCCCCCCCCCCCCCGTAACCGATAACGTTTACTTATCTTTCGATTTCATTCAATAGCCGCCCACGGCATTTGTAATCCCCGCCCACGGCATTTGTAATCCCCCTATAAATCCAGCCTATAAATCCAGCCTACGCCCAAGTTCCCCGGATTCAATCGTCTCGATCTCGAAAACGCTCCACGGTGTCTGCACGATCAGGTTACACAATCCTAGTGTCCTTTCGTGTCGTTCACAACGAGAACGAAAACAACACCCAAGCAACCGCCCACCCACCCTCCGTCCAGTCGCTCGTAGCTCAGAGGTAGCGCGTTCGCTTCCGGATCCGAACGGCCCCAGTTCGAATCCTCGGAGGGTCCCTTATCATTTTTGACCTGTCGAATCCTCAGGACGGGGAAAGATTTTGGCACTTTTCTGTCTTTTTCGATCTTCTTGACCCCTAATTGCAATTCCACGATTACAAAAATTAGCTCTATTCCCCAAATCTATTATTAAATTATTTCAAAACCAATTATTATTTTAATTAACCATGGCTACGAAGCTCCCTCCATGCTATCAGTGCCACACCGACATTACTAACGAGGAGGCTTCAAATCCAATAATATGCTCACAATGCTCGGGCACTTGTCACTCAGGCTGTTCACCTGAGTCGTGGAAAAAAATGAGTTCCACAAATAAACAGTCGTGGAAATGCCCGGCATGTCGTGCGAAACCGGCCACTCCAACCCCAACAACCCCTGAACTCCTCCAACTAGTTGCGCTTTTATCCCAGAATATAATAACCCTGACTGAACGACAAAATCAAGCAACCCCACACCCTCCCCCACCGTCCAATCCTATGTCCCTCTTCACACTACCAGAGGCAATTATGTCCCAGGTTAATAACCTCCCAGTGTTCTATCAGGACAACCCGGAGTCTGCTTTTCACTTCATGGTGGCTCTCCACAAATTGAACGCAATTGCTCCCTCCCTATTTCCAAACATCCTCCAAAATTTAGCAGTAAAACCCAGCTTCACCTACATCGCCCAATACATTGCCTCCGCCACTGCAACCTCCTTTCAGGACCTCTCTACCAAGATGCAAGAAACTTTTTTCAATGATATAACTATGCCCTCCCTTCAACAGAAGTACCTCCACCGATTGCAAGGCCCGACTGAATCCTTCCGAATTTATGTCGCTTCCATCAAGGCGGCCAATGCAGTGCTCGGAAAATACGACGACCAACAGCTAATTTCATGCATATTGGCACGGGTCAATGACTTCACCCACTGTGATTTTGGTTTTGCTGGAAAGCCAAATACACTGACAGAATTGGACGCCCTTGTACAACAAACTGATGAACGATCCCTAATACGACGTTTAAGTCAACCCACGACCCAACCGCGCCCTCATCAATACAGTGCTCGAGTAAACCCTCAGCCTGGCCGTAGCCAACACGGCACTGGTCAGCCATGGCAATCTGCCACCCCACAGACTGGCGTCCAGAGCCAACGGGCAGCGTGGCACGGGCGCAAATCCCCCCGAAATAAGAAGGATCCTCCCATTTTCCCCGCTAACTGGTGTTTCATTTGTTCCTCCCGTTGGCGTATCGTCACAAGCCCCGGGGCCCTAGGTCTGGTTTAAAATACAAATCAGTGGTCTTTTTAACCGGGCAATATTTCCTTTAACAGACTTCTTATCTAAAATAAAGTTGGGTGTAATGCATTATTCAGTAGGGCAAAACTTGAGTTTTTCTTCTATTGTAGAATAGAAGAAAAGAAACGGTAAATTTGAAGGTGAGGGGTTTTAGTACTGTGGTGGCCCACAGGTCCGGCCCGGCCGCCCGGGCGTGTGGTGGGTATTTCAAGCTGGTAACCCCACACAAACAAACGCCTTCATGCATACCATACCTAGGGGGGGGGGGGGGGATTAGGTCCAGCCCTGGGGCCCGCGATCGCTGTCGCCGGCCCTGGGGTTGTGGAATACATACTTCTCAGGTTTGTGACTTTTGAGGTTGATTGTTGGCAACACTGCAGGAATCCAACCAGAGGAGTTTGAACTGTTTGGAACGTGTGAAGTATAACCATATTAATGAAGGAAAAGGAACTTCCCTGTCTTCCATGAACCAGATCATGCAGTACAAATTACGTTAGAAGACGCCCTATATTGCTGCACCATTAATGATTAATGACTTTTTTCAGGAATTCACTAGTGATCCATCACCCAGGAAGATGTTCCCTTACGAAATCGTGAACCTGGACGAGCCCACTAACAGAGATCTTCTCGCCAAATTCACCGGCGAGCGAACCGGTTTTGTCAAAGTCGGTCCTCAAGGATGGATCCTTCCTGCTGCCTACAAGCAACACGCGGATAAATTTTACTCAATGCCGATCCGAGAAGATGACGTGTGGATCGTCACTTATCCTCGATCAGGTAATTTTATTCATGTCCCAATGGGACTGTAGGCATCAGTAATAACGAACGATATTGCGTTGTGATAGTTTATATCAGTTAAGAGTATAAGCCAGAGGAGAGTCGACCCAGTTAGGTTGATGAAGCTCCTCTCCACTAATTAAGTTTGAATTGATCCTCACTATTTCAGGAACAACGTTGTGCCAAGAGCTTGTCTGGCTGCTGAACAATAACTTGGACTACGAGACCTCTGCCAAAGTTTCATTAGATTCCCGGTTTCCATTTTATGAGTGAGTATTTCCTGCAATCTATTCGAGCTATCAAATCTCCAAATAAAACAGCGTCGTACAGTTTTCTATTTAAGAAAAAAGAAAAAAAAAGCTGCAAATTCTTACACAGGGGTTGGTTATTCCTCGGACCAGGCGCATGGAAACTGATTTAAAAAACATGGGAGAAATGGGGAAAACGGTGGGTGCGGCGGGTCCCAAACCCATTCCAATCAATTCAGTGTCCATGATTAGTGGATAATGATACCCCACACGCCCAGGTACCAGAAATGTCATGAACACATATTCAAAATGAGTAATATATACCCTATTTGACCCATAACTTCTTCCATTTGGTGCCAATCGTCCTGGGACCCACTTCATTGGATTCAGCGTCCATGATTTAGCGGAAAATGATACCCCATACGCCTAGGTTCCAGAAATCTCAAAAACACATATTCAAAATCTCCGATTCGGCTCAAAATTTTTTTCTGGACGTTTCATGATGTCTAGATCAAAAAATCTGCAAATTCTTACACAGGGGTTGGTAATTCCTCGGTTGGGGGAAACAGTGGGTGTGGCGGGTCCCAGACCCATTCCAATCGATTCAGGGTCCAAAATTTAGTGGAATATGATACCCCACACGCCTAGGCACCAGAAATCCTGACACATACAAAATGGGTGGATACATACCCATTTTGACCCATAACTTCTTCCGGTGGGTGCCAATCGTTCTGGGACACACATCATTGAATTCAGCGTCCAAAATTTAGTGGAAAATTATACCCCACACGCCTAGGTAGCAGAAATCCCGAAAACACATAATCAAATTGGGTAATAAATACCCAATTTGACCCATAACTTCTTCCGGTGGGTGCCAATTGTTCTGGGACCCATTTTATTGGATTCAGCGTACAAAATTTAGTGGAAAATGACACCTCACTCGCCTAAATCACCCAAAATCTCGAAAATCCATTTTTCAAAAAACCCCTACTCCCTCCAAATTTGGTCCGATCGGGCTGAAAAGTTTCGAGGACCCATCTCGGCTGGGAACAGACCCCTGACCCAAATTTCAGATTTTTAGAAAAATTTCTACTACCAAAAACAGCGTGAACAATGGACGGCGGACGGCGTACGGCGGACGGCGGACGGACATTGATCTTTTTTGATCAGGACATCATGAAACGTCCAGAAAAAAAATTTGAGCCGAATCGGAGAGGTTGACCATTTGCATGAAAACATAGGTTGATTATTCAAGGAATAACCAACCAAAAAGCAGCTGCAAATTCCTTTACAGGGGTTGGTTATTCCTCGAATCAGGCGCTTGCAGACTCTCTTCAACATGAGGAAAATAGGGGAAACAGTGGGTGTGGCGGATCCCGGACCCATTCCAATCGATTCAGGATCCAAAATTTAGTGGGAAATGATACCCCACACGCCTAGGTACCAGAAATCCCGAAAACACATATTCAAAATGGGTAATATATACCCAATATGACCCATTACTTCTTCCAGAGGGTGCCAATCGTTCTGGGATCCACTTCATTGGATTCAGCGTCCAAGATTCAGTGGAAAATGGTACACCACACGCCCAGATTGCCAAAAATCTCGAAAATCTATTTTTCGAAATACACATTTTGACCCCTACCCCGCCCAAATTTGGTCCGATTGGGCTGAAATGTTTCGAGGACCAACTAGAGCTGGGAACGGACCCTTGACCCAAATTTCAGATTCTTAGAAAATTTTCTACTACCAAAGCGGACTACGGCGGGCCGTATGCGGGCGGATATTCTGATCTATACACCTTGAAACGCACAGAAAATTTTTTTGGGGTGAATCGGAAAGATTTTTTGCATGAAAACATAGGTTGATTATACAACGAATAACCAACCAAAGCGAAGGAATTAATTGGTAAATAATATCAAATTCTCCTTTTCCGGATAGATTCTGCATCTTGAACCACGAAGATTTCCACAAAGAAGTGCTTTCAAAAAACGACGGCGATCCAGGAGTGGAAAAATTATTAAAAAATTGGCGAACACCCGGGTACTCGTTCTTGCCCGATTCTCCGTCGCCACGTCATATAAAAACTCATCTGCCTTTTAGCCTTTTGCCGCAAGATTTGACGAAAAAAGCCAAAGTAATCTACGTCGCGAGAAATCCTAGAGATGTCGCTGCTTCCTACTTCCTCCACAACAGCTTTCTCAACCTTCACGGCTACGTGGGCGACTTCAAACAATATTGGGATTTATATGAAAAAGATTTGCGTGAGTATTTCTTAAACTGTTATTTACACAAATATTTTTATGCTCAATTGAAAATCCCTTTTTTATAGAGTTTAAAAAAATGAGGAGCACAGGAGCATTTTCATCAAAATGTTCAGAATCACAAATTTTCTGTCAAACACGAAATAACATCAATTTTCTAACTACACACAAAATGTCAGAATACTAGCCCGAAATGCCCTACGTAATATTAACCTGTTTTTTTTTTTTTCTATTTGCAGTCGTTTACTCGCCTCATTTCGAGCACGTGAAAGAAGGCTGGTCGAAAAAAGACGATCCCAACGTATTGTTTCTCTTCTATGAAGACCTAATTATTGTGAGTAGTCAAATTTTTGTCTATAAGATTCCGTTGAGTTTCCTAATCGTGTTGTTAGTCATAGTGATGGAAACAGTTAGTAATATCATCAATTAATCTCACTACGTTGGGATATAAGATGCAAGATTGAATTTATTTTCTATTAGAACGATATTTCCCGACATTTTAAATTTACACAGGCTTTATTAGGGGCATATTCAAGAATGAAATTTCTTGTATGTAGGTAGGTACCTACCTATATATAAATTTTTTTGTTCTAAATTTGACCAGATCCATTTGGAGAGCTCTAATATTCATGTAATATATTTCAGAACTTACCCAAGGGAGTGAGTAAAGTCGCGAAATTCCTCAACAAACCCCTCACTGATGGCGAGATGGATCGACTGGTGAACCACCTGCACATCGATAATTTCAAAAAAGCTGTCAAACTTCATGACGACATTCCTCTACGTGGGATGGTGAATGACAACTTTGCTACTGGGTTCTTCAGGAAAGGTGGTAGCAGTACGTTATCCGTTCTCGAGCATAATTTTTTGTTTAAATGTCATGAAGAACGGTGATTGCCTGTACAAGTAAATAGCCCAGAAGGAGGATTTTTCATTTTGATTGGTTATTCCTCGAATAATCAACCTATGTTTTCATGCAAAGAAGTCAATATCTCCGATTCGGCCCAAAATTTTTTTTTGGGAGTTTCAAAGTGTCCAGATCAAAACATGGGGAAAATGAGGGAAACAGTTTGTGTTGCGGGTCCCGGACCCATTCCAATCGATTCTGGGTCCAAAATTTAGTGGAAAATGATACCCCACTCGCCTAGATCGCCAAAAATCTCAAAAACCATTTTTTCGAATTACACATTTTGACCCCTACCCCACCCGAATTCAGTCCGATCGGTCTGGGAAGTTTTGACCAACTAGAGCCAGAAACGGGTCCCTGACCCAAAAATCCCAAAATTTCAAATTTTTAGTTAATTTTCCGCGGCGTTTTTGGTAGTAGATAATTTTCTAAAAATCTGAAATTTGGGTCAGGTGTCTGTTCTTGGCTTTATTTGGTCCTCAAAACTTTTCAGCCCGATCGAACCAAATTTGGGCGGGGTAGGGTCAAAGTGTGTATTTCGAACAATGGATTTTTGGCGACCCAGGCGTGTGGGGTATCATTTTCCGCTAAATTTTGGACGTTGAATCCAATGATATGGGTCCTAGAACCATATTCACCCACCTAGAGAAGTTATGGGTCAACATGGGTATCTATCTGCCCATTTCGAGTGTGGGTTTCCGAGATTTCTGGTACCTAGGTGTGTGGGGTATCATTTTCACTAGATTTTAGACGGTGTAACATAACCTTCATTTATGCAAATAATTCTGTTACCAACTTTTCATGCAATCACTCCGTCACCTTCATTCCACATAAAAATCAAACTGGTAAAGCACCAAAATAAATATTCATTTGCTCGATTGGTAAGTAGGTACGTTCACTTTTGAATCCAAGTAAACCTGTCGTTAATTTATATTCTCCATCTCCTTCATCTCCAGGTGGCATCGGTGGCAACACAGAATAGGACGAAGAGCTAATGAAGCGAGTTATAGACTACGCCCAGAGACTACGTCCAGAGACTACCACCGATTTGAAGTTTCCTGCAAAAAAATAGCATCTACGCATAAGAAGAGTGTATGTTCCAAATGTGGTTGAGGGAATGAATGATATGCAAACAGAGGTCGTACCAAGGGCATTGGTGAAACAGAATGCTGCGTCGTCCTCGTCATTGAAGTCTCTTTCCTATAAATTATTTGATAGATAGTACATAACTCGTTGTGGTAACTTAGCCTGTACGTAAGAAAACCTTCAAATAAACTGTTTTCGTATATTATGAGTATTATTTCATTACTTAACACCTATTCCAAGAAGTCAATTTATTAATTCGTCTGAATTTCATTGGATTACTATGATATTTGTCACATTCGCCGGATTCATTATTGACGCTGGACCTATTGAATGTGGACACACCCTGTTTTTCCCGAACACATGCTCGAAGGAATAATAAACCATTATGGAAGAATTTGCTGCAGGTTAACCTACAAGATTTAAATTAATTTAAATTAACCTGCTGCATTTACCCCCGTTTTGCAACTCTTTAATACCTAGCGATTTGAATGACAGATGACATCTGTTCAGAGGAATTCTAATAAGATTATCACAAAAAAAAAAAAATTAATAGTTTATTCAAATGATGAACTTTTGGTATTGTTACACTTACCGTATTATTTAAGTAGTCCAAGGCGAACTCGTCTAAAGGGCTTCCAGATACCTTGATACAGATACCTCTTATTTACTATTTGAAGTTGATGTTCTCGTTTTCGAACATGATTGTGTAATTATACCAACCTTGGTATTGATTATTGATCGGAGTATAGCTAAAGCGGTGTCTAGCTGGCTTTTCAAACCGTATTATTCACTATTTAAAGAGAATATACTTGTAGGCGCCTGGCTACTCGCGCAATGTCACAGGGCTATCAGTGAGATCGTCAGCGATGCGCCCTGGGTGGACGAGTGGGAGAAAAGGAGTTGTGAGGGGGGTACGTTCATCCCCTTGGCGTGTACCTTTTCTTCGGGAGTCCGCATCGAGTCACCGACCAGGGAACTTCGCAGTCTTGTGCCATTCGTTTTGCCATCTATTCCTGACATTCTTTATTTAGTTATTTCAACACTGTTTCCAATATAATTAGTTCATTTAAGTCATCGTGTTTATCAATCGCCATGAACCCTTATCGGGAGGAAGGTGAATTGATTGATGAAGAGGAAGAGTACCGGGAAAGGGCAGTTCCCGCTACAACATCAGAAGTGGGATGTGGGATTCATCCCCCACCTCCCATTCCCGCTACAACATCAGAAGTGGGATTCACACCCCACCTTCCACATCAAGGATATTTGCAGAATGATCCCAGGTACGAGAATTTTCATTATGATGATGCCCGCGATCGAAGTTTTCGATCAGAACGCAGAAACACTTGGCAAGAATTGGCTCAAGAGCAACTACGTACGATGCAACGATTTGTCGATGTTACTAAAAAGGCTTTTGGGGCCGTGAGAGATCCCCCATCTGCCCATGTCCGACTACCTGAGTTTGATCCTGACCAAACAGCTATTAGTGCAAGAGCTTGGGTAGGTGCGGTCGATGTATTTATGACCGAGCCCCCCCTTGCAGGAGGAAAACTTCTCATGTGTTTGGGAAACGCATTGAGAGGTGCTGCCGCCCAATGGCTAATCCAAGTTACAAAACAACCTCACTTGGAATGAATTCAAAGAGAGTTTATTAGCTCAATACGATGCTAATGAGACGCCTGCTTCAGTATTGTACAAAATTATGGAGAGCCAACCCACAGATGGTGAAAATTTCGTTTCTTATGCAAATAAAATTATCTTGACTCTCAATTCGAAACTACATGGCATGAGCGTAGAGGAGATTGTTTTAATGTTCAACATGGCATACATGGATCACACTGAAGATGTCAGAACCAAACAGAAATTGATTCAGGAGTTAAGGGCCATAGCCACTCCTTTTAAACGCCCCAATATTTCACAAGGGGATTCTGGGAACACAGTGAAGAAAATGAAGTTTTCTCATGTGCCTCAACCATCTGGGTCCGGAGTAGTCACCTTCAGGCTCATCATCACAGAATTCGACACATTTCAAGACACCAGTGGGAAGACATATAACTCATCCAACCAAGTTTATGAAGGATCCATCTTCTGGGAATCTCGGATCCGACATGAGCTGCTACAATTGCAAGTGGCCAGGACTGAAGACATCAGAGAAGAAGGACGAGCTGGCAACTGGAGAAAAGCGAGTTGGCCTCTGTCTGGCCAATCCCATGGGCCACCTTGATCACAGGGGTGAGCGTATCCGTTATCAATTTGATAGTTTCTCTTTGTGCTCTCTCTTGGGAGTCTTGGGTTTAAGAACAAGTGCAAAATTTGAGGGAACCAGATTTGAAAATGTCGTCACTTTATGTGGATTAGGGGAATCAATAGTCACCTGTACTAGTCAATTACGTTCCCCAGTTGTTATCAATGGGTTTACATTGAAGATTTTGTTCCATCTGGTTCCAGACAATTCTTTGAGTGTTCCTGTCGTTGTTGGCATACTTTCACAGAATGTCCAAGTAACTCTCATAGAAAATGAATGTTTTTTTTACTGAAGTCAAGAGTAGAACCCAAGAGAGTGCAATTGGTTGTCTAGCCAATACTTGTACTGTTCAGCATTCTCATCCTTGTTCTGCTGTTGCTCTGCAGAATTGCTCATGTTCTCAGAAAAAAAGATTTCAGTGATCCGAGTATTCTTGAGTCAGATGGCTCTCTCCTGGATGACGATGATGAGTCCTTGTTTTTTGCACTTTGTGAGACTAATCCAATCAACATAGTGTTCGCATTCCAAAAATCGTTATGATTAAATTAAAACCGACATCCCAGAGAATGATAGGTTGAAACTCATTTCAGTTTTGCAAAAATTTGAGCCATTCATTATAAAAGGAATTCCCAAGATGCGTGTGAAGACTGGTCAATTTACCATTGAAACCTTGTACAACCATTATTGGTTTGAGCATATATGACAAAGTTCACTAGGAAATTTGTGGAGAACTGCCTCACCTGTGGGGTGAATAAGTCAGATTCTGGTGCAAGGCAAATCCAGTTGCATCCCATTCCTAAGACTGCTGTTCCATGGCACTCTGTCCATTTGGACATCTCTGGAAAGCTTAGTGGAAAGAACGATGCAAAGGAGTACCTGTTTGTTTTGTAGATGCATTTACCAAATACACCTTGCTGATATATACCAAGAAACTGAATGATGCAAATGCTATTCGTGCTTTGACCAACGTGATTAATTTGTTTGGACCTCCATCCTTGCTAATTGTCGATCAAGGCAGATCTTTTGCCAACAAGAATTCCAAAGACTTTTGCACTCAGTCCCATATTGGGTTGCATTTCATTGCAACAGGAGCCAGTAGGGCCAATGGGCAGGTTGAGCGTCAGATGAAAGTCTTGAAAGACATGTTAAGTGTAGCTGAGTCTGATGATAGCAAATCATGGCAACAGGTGATTGGTGAGGTGGAGTTAGCTATCAACACTGCTCCTCATCGTGTAACCAAATGTTCCCCCATGGAATTGATGTTCGGGATAGTGTCACGCCCTAGGGATCTCATCGTCGCGGGAGAGGCTGTCACTGGTGTTCCGGAAGTGTCACTGGAGCAAGCTAGAGCACAGGCTAGTCGGGAGATGGAGAAGAGCGCTGAGTACAGTAAGGCTAAGTTTGACAAAGGTAAAGCCAAAGTTGTTCCATTGGCTGTTGGAGATTTAGTACTTCTCAAAAACGAAGAACGCAATCAGACCAAACTTGATCCTAAGTATAAAGGACCTTTTAAAATTTTAAAAATTCTTCCAAATGACAGATACGAAATAGTGTCTAGCGATGGTCGCAGGACCTACAAATATCCTCATGACCGTATTCGTCGATTGCCAGATCCGGCAGAAAGTTGCCCATCACTAGTCCTTAGTGAAGACGAGGCAGAACTTAATGATTAATGCGTGCTCTTTGCACCAATTGTCTTGTGTACAAACAAGGTGTTGATTTGTCACAGTAGCCACACAATAATCGTTAAATGAGTGGAGTCACGATTTCAGGCAGTATTGGGTTGCTTGGGATGCGGATATGAGGAGTCTCGAACAGGATGCCTCGCGTAGCCTTAGAAACATGGTCTCGAGTGTAAGCTCAGTGAGGTGGCTTCGAGCAGTTTGCTCAGTGCGGAGCGTACCTCGAGCAGAAATACACTCAGTAGGGGACAGGTTTCTGGCTCAGATTGTGATGGCCCTGTTCAGTATGGGACAGCATATCCTCATCAGCAGTGCTTCCTAGTCTGTTATCGAGTATGTCTCTGATATGTACAGCTTATGTAGGTACTGTTTATGGCCTCTGTTGCCAGGTGGTAGTGACAAATTAACTGCTCTGCTAAAGCTTAATGTCCATTTTGCCAGTCAGTATGATCTAAAATGGTCTGCTATTGTTTATGAAATGTGGTCTTCCCCACATCCTATCCTTGGTTGGAGCAGATTGCTCCATGTTTGCTTTAACAGCAATTCATGAGTAGGGCGCGCTGGAGCTCTTGATGAGAACTGACCACACCTGGTTTGGCTTGGTTTCTTCCAGCTACTGACGTCGAGGACGACGGTGCCGTCAGGATGGCCGTGTAGGCGCCTGGCTACTCGCGCAATGTCACAGGGCTATCAGTGAGATCGTCAGCGATGCGCCCTGGGTGGACGAGTGGGAGAAAAGGAGTTGTGAGGGGGGTACGTTCATCCCCTTGGCGTGTACCTTTTCTTCGGGAGTCCGCATCGAGTCACCGACCAGGGAACTTCGCAGTCTTGTGCCATTCGTTTTGCCATCTATTCCTGACATTCTTTATTTAGTTATTTCAACACTGTTTCCAATATAATTAGTTCATTTAAGTCATCGTGTTTATCAATCGCCATGGACCCTTATCGGGAGGAAGGTGAATTGATTGATGAAGAGGAAGAGTACCGGGAAAGGGCAGTTCCCGCTACAACATCAGAAGTGGGATGTGGGATTCATCCCCCACCTCCCATTCCCGCTACAACATACTTATATACCAAACCGTGTCGAATGTGATTACTTTTTGAAATTTCATGATTTAGATTACTTGATTATCGCCGAAACGCTTGTCGGACTTTTAAAGCCCATATCTCCTCCACCCCGAATATGCCATTCCAATCATCCGCACACCAAATGAACTCGACTTAAAGAGACTTTTTAATTTCGTGAATGCTGTCCTAAACACCAGAAAGTTATGCCATCCCTCAAAAATTTGAAATTTCGGCCAGGGACCCGTTTCCGGCTCTAGTTGGTCCTCAAAACTTTTCAGCCCGATCGGACCAAATTTGGGTTGGGTAGGGGTCAAAATGTGTTTTTCAACAAATGAATTTTCGAGATTTTTGACGATCAAGGCGTGTGGGGTATTATTTTCTACTGAATTTTGGACGCTGAATCCAATGAGGTGGGTCTTGGAACGATTGGCGCCCACCGGAAGGGGTTATGGGTCAAAATGGGTGCCTATTTACCCATTTCGAATGTGTATTTTCCAGATTTCTGGTACCTAGGCCTGTGGGGTATCATTTTCCACAAAATTTTAGACGCTGAATCGATTGGAATTGGTCCGGGGCACGCCAAACCCACTGTTTTTCTCATTTTCGATATTTTTTTTTCAGTTCTCGAGCGAGAATTTATCATTTTTAGCACTCAGTCACATTCATGATCTGTATAATGGTAACATGTTTGAATTACTGTTGAAATAGGTACATAATTTTCTTCGGTTTAAGGCTCCATGTACTTCACTTTTTTTTTTTTTTTTTCAAAAGTAACTTTATTGTGTAATACACTATCGAGTGGGTACATTATTTGATTTACACAATTTTCATGCGGCGCTTGTGGTAAATTAACTACCCAGTGGTAGTAATGTACAGCAGTTTTTAGAGGTATGAACGCTCTGGTGTAAATAACATCTCAATGCAATAAATAACATCCGAATGCATCACTGGCAAATTAAATATAGCAGCTGATAATATGGGTAATAAATAACAGTAACAACGTAATGGATAATGAATAACAGTAATGAACAAGTAACAACGAGACCAGAGATAGATAGGGTCTATAAGTAGTTGCTTGGTTGAGCTATCAGGATTCAGGTATCAGGTGGTCTGAATGCCATTTTCGCTTGAGGCGTCTTTGTGGTCGCGGTGGGCGGGGTTCCTCGAGAATGGCGGCAATTATAGGGTTGTCGTGGTTGATCATTCGGCGGGCCATGTTATTGTAGGAGGCTGAGATGATGTCAGGAATTGTAGGTATATTGAGATCCGAATGGAGCGTAGTATTTCGAACATACCACGGTGCACCCGTGACTAAACGTAGGATTCTGTTCTGTTGCGTGGAAATTCGCCGGATTTGTGTGCTACTGGCCGACCCCCATATCGCGCAGGCATACTGCCAGATTGGTTTTAGGAGGGTTACATAGATTAGACGCTTCGTATGGAGGGGGACCTGGTTGCTAGCAAATAGATGGTAAAGCTGGCGGGTGCGGTAACGGATACTGGTTACTGTGGTTGTGATGTGCGTATTCCAACACAGTCTGCTATCCAGAGTAACCCCCAGATATTTTACATAGTCTTTTCTTGAGACGGCTTCGTTGTTGAGCAGGTCAGTAGGTGGTACAGCTGTTCGATAGGTGAAGCATACCAAAGATGTTTTTCCCGGATTAAGCTTAATTTTCCACATGATGCTCCATTCGTAAAGGCGATTAACGTATTCTTGCAGAGTCGCAAGTGCTAACTCTGGATCAGTGTGTCGGGCGAGGACAGCTTGGTCATCTGCAAACTGGGCAGAAGTGATGCCCAACTGGCTGGGTATATCATGTGTGTAGAAGATGTATAACAGGGGCCCAAGGATACTTCCCTGGGGGACACCCGCCGCGATTGGGTAGGACTTGGAGGTAGCGTCTTGGTAGCACACTGAGAAGGTTCTGTTGGTAAGGTAAGATTGCAGGATGCGGTAGTATGTATCGGGCAAGTGGTCTTTTAACTTTGAGAGTAATCCCGGATGCCACACTCGGTCAAATGCCTTTTCGACATCTATGAACAGGCCATAGCAGTATTGTTTCTGCTCAAAGGCTTGAAGTATTTCATCGACCACACGGTGGAGCTGTTGCGGGCAAGAATGGAGAGCTCTAAAACCGAATTGTTCGGGAGGGAGGAGTTGCTCTAGAGACTTCAGAAGTTCGGGGAGCAGGAGTCTCTCAAAGATCTTTGATAAGACCGAGAGCAGGCTGACGGGTCTATAACTTTTCACATCATTTGAGGCCTTATCTTTCTTCTTGATCATTACGACTCGAGCAAATTTCCACCTGGTGGGAAAATAACCTAACCTCAGGATTGCATTAAATAGTTGGGTTAATTGGACCAATGCTTTCCGTGGTAGGTGTGTAAGCAGGGGCTTAGTTATGCCATCAGGGCCAGGAGCCTTTCTCGAGCGTGAGCTTGATATTGCCGTCCGGACCTGTACAGGTGTGAAGAATTTACGAAATGGAGAAAGTAGTAGAGGTGCTTCAAGTCCTGTAAAGATTCGTTCATCAGAGTGCCGATCTCCCATTTGGTTCGGTGTAAATTGGAGTGCAAGAGCGTCGGCAAAGGCCTCTGCTTTCTCAAGAGGGGTACACAGCCAGGAGTTTCCTTGCCTGAGAGGGGGTATGGCAGTTTTTTCTTTTGTGATTGCTCTAGTGTGTTTCCACAGGGAGCGGTCCTCGGGCTTTATCGTGGCTAGATAGGCATTTCTGCTCTTGTTCCGCTCTTGGACGAGCGCAATCTTCAATTCTTCTGTAGCTCTGTTATAGGCCCTCTTATGAGGAGGGTATTTGGATTGCCTCCATTGTGCGCGTGCTTGGGTTTTGATTCTATGGAGGGCTGCAAGGTGAGGGTGGGCAGAGTATTTTGTTTTGTGGATGTGAGGAGTATGAGTAGAACTTGAAACAGTAGCGGCAAACTGTATATTTCGCGTAAGGATTGTAGCCGCTCGGTCGATGTCAGCTGGAGTCTTCAGAGGAAGTTGAAGGTCCGTGGATACGTCTAGCGTACTTTCGTAGACTTTCCAGTCAAAGGGGTACCTTATCAGTGAGTTCCCACGTGCTATGGTGAGGTGGGAATGGCCAAACCTGAGGAGGGTTGGGAAGTGGTCGGAACTAAGGTCCGGTATAACTACCGGTTGGTTCGTTAGGTGGTCAATCCCTTTCCCTAGGAAGAAGTCTAGGACGTCAGGGGTGATGTGCTGTCTATCAGGATAGTAGGTAGGCTCAATGGGATGGATCACCGTAATGTTGAAGCGGTGCACAATTTGGCGAAGTAGGTTTCCTCGTGGGTTGGACACATTAGAGCCAAAGCTGGGGTGTTTGGAATTGAAGTCACCTCCCATCAGGAATCTACCGCCGAGCTCATGAATAACGCCAATGAAGTCGCTTGGTTGGAGTCTATGGCTGGGGGAAGAGTAGAATGAAGCGAGTTGGAATTTTTGGTTGCCAACATAGACAGAGACTCTAGCCACTTGTACTCGTGTTTCCTGGATAATTGGTAGCTCGTTGTGATTTATGGATTGCTTAATTAGTATCAACGACCCACCTTCGCGATGTCCGCTAGGATGATCCGCTCTGTAGCATATATAGCCCTCAATGTAGAAAGGCTGACCATTGGTAAGTTTCGTTTCTGTAGCAAGGAGAGCGTCTATTTGATTTGTATGCAAGAAGTAGTCGAGTTCGAATAGTTTATTGGCTATGCCACGGGCATTCCAAGTGCAGACGTTGAGAGATCGTATATCAATGTTGTTATCCATTGATATTGAGTAATTTGGGTATAATTTGAGCTAGGGTTTGAACCAGAGGCTCAATGATGGTTATTAAGCTTTCTATTTTTTTTATAAGTAGGTTAATGGTGGTATCTTGTTGAGTAGCTTCGGCATATGACTTTACAGGGGGGAATGCATTCGTTCTGGCAGCCGGAGAAGGACGGTGCAAAGGGGGGAAAGATGGTGAGGAGGACGGCCCGCAGGTTGGGGGAGGGGGAGTGTTTTTGATCTGTTGCATAGGATTGTGGGATTTTCGCAATCGCGTGTGCACCGGACATCCTTTATAATTGGCCCTATGTGACCCTCCACAATTTGTACAAGTTGGTGGTTCTGAGGTAGGTTTAGTGCATTGTTCGGTAGGATGAGGCATATTGCACTTCACGCAACGTGGCTGCTGGTGGCAAAAATTCTTGCTGTGACCGTATTCTTGGCACTTGGTGCATTGTATGATGGACCTTTTAGGTCGAGGGGCTTCAATTCTGACAATGGCATGGCACAGTTTTGTGAGGTGAAAGATTTCAGCGTTTTTGACGTGTGGTTCTAGGTCAACAAAAAAGAGTGGTAGCGGAAGTTTGCTGACTGGATGAAGAACGGGCACTATTTGTCGAGAATTATACCCAAGGTTCTTTAACTCTTCGCCAATATATTTTGTATCGCAGGAGTGGTGGAGACCCCGTACAACAACTCGGAAGGCCCTTTCAGAGTACGATTGGTAGGTATAGTACTGAGCTTTGTTCTCAGAGAGGTACTTTATCATACCCCTATAACCGTCTATCGTGTCGAAGGTAAATTTAACTTTATCATGAGTGGAGTGATACTTAAAGTTTCCAAGACTCAGCGATTGAGTGACCTCCAGAAGCTTATTTATGTTGGTGATGTCCCGTACGAATACTGGTGGCGGCCTGGACTCCTTTACTGCCGAACCAGCCGAAGCTGCGGGTTGCTGCGAGCCAGACAATTGGGACAAGGGCCCGAATGAATTTGCCAAAGGCAGGTCGCCACTGTGGGCGAGCTTTTGTCGCTTGACTGTATGTTTTGGCTTACCAAACTGTGTCGTCGTTATCAGGTGTGATATTGACATCTGTTTCCATGTTCCTCTTATCGTACCAGGAGATAAGTGGTCACGTAGATAGTCGTAGGTCACGGAGATAATTCTATTATTAGATATCGCACAGAGCAACAAGGATAGAAAAACAAACTAATGAGACAGAGAATCCGAGCGATAAGAGACACAAAGACCAAGTGCACCCGTCGAGGTCTCGGACCGAACTTCATTTTTTTCTTCACAGAATAATTTGAAGCGACGCTCACTTTTGGCATTAGCTTTATTAGCATTAACACACTTTATTACTGAAAGTAGTACTTCATTGAGAGTGAGTTCCTGGAATTGCCTCTAACACCTCTCTTGGGAGAAAAAGTACACTGCGTAACCAATTTCTCTTTCATCCTCCGAGAAATTTTTATTTTCGCTAACGTTTCTTAAGGGGTGCCCGGGAATGATCCGGGGGCCTCAGAGAGGGAGGGGGGGGGGCGCATTCGGTTCATTTTCGAATTGCCCCCCTTAAAAATCAAATTGCCCCCTTGTGGGGCGTGGGCCCCACGTTGGGAAACACGGTTGTAGACGAAAATACAATCATTAAGACTTTTAGGGGCCTGCAAAGAGGCAATTTACAATCCTCGATGATGGAATTACCAGAGCGAGTGGGAAAATCATGCTGAAAATCTGGAAAAAGAGCCGCCGATACGCCTAGAGGGCCTAAGTTATTGTGTTTTACTAATCGATTGAAATGAGTCTCAGGACACAAAAAGGGTTTTCGGCTATCATTTTCGACTATATTTTGGACGCTGATTTGATTGGAAGGAGTCTCGATGGCCCACGTCCGAGGAATAACCAACCCTTGTAAAGGAATTTGCAGCGTTTTGACACATGGGAAGGTCAGTCTGATTGGCGAACCTTCGGAATTAAATCGTACGAGTGTGAAAAATACATTGTTGATTACAATGCTTACAACTTCCCGAGCTGTAATTTGTTCGACCTTGCGAAAATGCGAGTTACGCGGATATCCTCCGTATCTCGCAAGTGCATCACTTACCTCCTTTGCCTGGCATCTTGAATCCAATTTGCTCTAGTGCTTTTGGTGAGCAAACTGCAGCATCAGACGACATTAAATTTTATAAATTGTATGGAAGAACAAATTCAGTTTCGACATACTTCAAACGAATTTCTCCTGTAGAATTGTAAAGATCGAAGAATTTATTTCAAAATTGAGATTTGACAGTATTATTACAGTAGAACTACTATTCTACATCCCCTAAGTTGACTAGATAATAAAATTTAACGTCGTGCGACATTCATGGGACCAACCCTCTAGACTCATTGGCTCATTGGGTCGATTCGGATATTATAGAATGCTGAATAAATAGTAATAATAAACATAAATATTAATTTTCGTGATTTTGAACGGTCATTCCTTGAATAATTAACATATTATTATGTTTTCCTACAAAAGACAATCCCTCCGATTCGGCCCAAAATTTTTTTCTGGGCGTTTCAAGTTTAGACAACTTCAAAATTAGCAAATGTCCGTCCGCCGTCCACGTCGACATTGGTAGTAGAAAATTTTCTAACAATCTGAAATTTGGATCAGGCAACCATTTCTGGCTCTAGTTGTTCCTCGGAACTTTTCAGCCCGATCGAATCAAATTTGGGAGACGGTGGCACTTCCCGCGGTTCGGATCTGCTGAAGTCAGCGCTCCCGTTGTTCTCCTTTTTTCCCGGACGGCCAGAATTCGGTCTCACAATACCTATTTTGAATTCGTGTTTTCCTACGTATTCTTTTCATTACTAACAAGCTATAGTCCAATGTCCTAGAGAGCCGGAAGAGCTGGAAGGCAAGGACTGCTGTTGTAGTTATTCACCTTTTTTTGTCTCGAATGTAGCAGTCATTTCACAGGAGTTGTGACATCATCAGTCAATCATCCATCACCAAAAATCCATCATCCACACTATTTCTGATGTGTCTGACATATTATTTCCTCCCTTCATATTTATGGAAAACGTCTTTGGAAAACCAAAAATGACCAATTTTAGACCCATGGGTACACCTCAATGATGGGGTTGTGCAGGGCCGGCGACAGGGTGGGTAGGGGGGGGGGGGGGGCTACAGCCTGTGATGAACCTTGAAGCGGGAAGTCCGTAAGATAAAGAGAGCGATAAGATAAGAGGATATATAATAGCCCTGACCGAATGTGAAAGTCAGTCAAGTTCCGTCTTTCCAACCAGAACGTTCTCTGACACCCCATTACGTAAGTGAACATCTTTCTCTACAATAAATCCTCCCATTTTCCCCGCTAACTGGTGTTTCATTTGTTCCTCCCGTTGGCGTATCGTCACATGGTAGCAGAACATAAAGTTCACAATCCCGGACCCCTTGTACCACATTATATCGGTTTTTTTTTCCTTCCCTGCATTACTACTCTGCTTTACTAACACCCCCCCCCCCCCCCGTAACCGATAACGTTTACTTATCTTTCGATTTCATTCAATAGCCGCCCACGGCATTTGTAATCCCCGCCCACGGCATTTGTAATCCCCCTATAAATCCAGCCTATAAATCCAGCCTACGCCCAAGTTCCCCGGATTCAATCGTCTCGATCTCGAAAACGCTCCACGGTGTCTGCACGATCAGGTTACACAATCCTAGTGTCCTTTCGTGTCGTTCACAACGAGAACGAAAACAATGTCCAACCAACCGCCCACCCACCCTCCGTCCAGTCGCTCGTAGCTCAGAGGTAGCGCGTTCGCTTCCGGATCCGAACGGCCCCAGTTCGAATCCTCGGAGGGTCCCTTATCATTTTTGACCTGTCGAATCCTCAGGACGGGGAAAGATTTTGGCACTTTTCTGTCTTTTTCGATCTTCTTGACCCCTAATTGCAATTCCACGATTACAAAAATTAGCTCTATTCCCCAAATCTATTATTAAATTATTTCAAAACCAATTATTATTTTAATTAACCATGGCTACGAAGCTCCCTCCATGCTATCAGTGCCACACCGACATTACTAACGAGGAGGCTTCAAATCCAATAATATGCTCACAATGCTCGGGCACTTGTCACTCAGGCTGTTCACCTATGACCTACGAGTCGTGGAAAAAAATGAGTTCCACAAATAAACAGTCGTGGAAATGCCCGGCATGTCGTGCGAAACCGGCCACTCCAACCCCAACAACCCCTGAACTCCTCCAACTAGTTGCGCTTTTATCCCAGAATATAATAACCCTGACTGAACGACAAAATCAAGCAACCCCACACCCTCCCCCACCATCCAATCCTATGTCCCTCTTCACACTACCAGAGGCAATTATGTCCCAGGTTAATAACCTCCCAGTGTTCTATCAGGACAACCCGGAGTCTGCTTTTCACTTCATGGTGGCTCTCCACAAATTGAACGCAATTGCTCCCTCCCTATTTCCAAACATCCTCCAAAATTTAGCAGTAAAACCCAGCTTCACCTACATCGCCCAATACATTGCCTCCGCCACTGCAACCTCCTTTCAGGACCTCTCCACCAAGATGCAAGAAACTTTTTTCAATGATATAACTATGCCCTCCCTTCAACAGAAGTACCTCCACCGATTGCAAGGCCCGACTGAATCCTTCCGAAT
The DNA here is from genome assembly GCA_019603395.1 of Cyrtorhinus lividipennis. NCBI lineage: Eukaryota > Metazoa > Arthropoda > Insecta > Hemiptera > Miridae > Cyrtorhinus > Cyrtorhinus lividipennis. The sequence goes on from CM034000.1 coordinate 3,277,773, forward strand.
TTATGTCGCTTCCATCAAGGCGGCCAATGCAGTGCTCGGAAAATACGACGACCAACAGCTAATTTCATGCATATTGGCACGGGTCAATGACTTCACCCACTGTGATTTTGGTTTTGCTGGAAAGCCAAATACACTGACAGAATTGGACGCCCTTGTACAACAAACTGATGAACGATCCCTAAATACGACGTTTAAGTCAACCCACGACCCAACCACGCCCTCATCAATACAGTGCTCGAGTAAACCCTCAGCCTGGCCGTAGCCAACACGGCACTGGTCAGCCATGGCAATCTGCCACCCCACAGACTGGCGTCCAGAGCCAACGGGCAGCGTGGCACGGGCGCAAATCCCCCCGAAATAAGAAGGATCCTCCCATTTTCCCCGCTAACTGGTGTTTCATTTGTTCCTCCCGTTGGCGTATCGTCACAAGCCCCGGGGCCCTAGGTCTGGTTTAAAATACAAATCAGTGGTCTTTTTAACCGGGCAATATTTCCTTTAACAGACTTCTTATCTAAAAATAAAGTTGGGTGTAATGCATTATTCAGTAGGGCAAAACTTGAGTTTTTCTTCTATTGTAGAATAGAAGAAAAGAAACGGTAAATTTGAAGGTGAGGGGTTTTAGTACTGTGGTGGCCCACAGGTCCGGCCCGGCCGCCCGGGCGTGTGGTGGGTATTTCAAGCTGGTAACCCCACACAAACAAACGCCTTCATGCATACCATACCTAGGGGGGGGGGGGGGGATTAGGTCCAGCCCTGGGGCCCGCGATCGCTGTCGCCGGCCCTGGGGTTGTGGAATACATACTTCTCAGGTTTGTGACTTTTGAGGTTGATTGTTGGCAACACTGCAGGAATCCAACCAGAGGAGTTTGAACTGTTTGGAACGTGTGAAGTATAACCATATTAATGAAGGAAAAGGAACTTCCCTGTCTTCCATGAACCAGATCATGCAGTACAAATTACGTTAGAAGACGCCCTATATTGCTGCACCATTAATGATTAATGACTTTTTTCAGGAATTCACTAGTGATCCATCACCCAGGAAGATGTTCCCTTACGAAATCGTGAACCTGGACGAGCCCACTAACAGAGATCTTCTCGCCAAATTCACCGGCGAGCGAACCGGTTTTGTCAAAGTCGGTCCTCAAGGATGGATCCTTCCTGCTGCCTACAAGCAACACGCGGATAAATTTTACTCAATGCCGATCCGAGAAGATGACGTGTGGATCGTCAGTTATCCTCGATCAGGTAATTTTATTCATGTCCCAATGGGACTGTAGGCATCAGTAATAACGAACGATATTGCGTTGTGATAGTTTTATATCAGTTAAGAGTATAAGCCAGAGGAGAGTCGACCCAGTTAGGTTGATGAAGCTCCTCTCCACTAATTAAGTTTGAATTGATCCTCACTATTTCAGGAACAACGTTGTGCCAAGAGCTTGTCTGGCTGCTGAACAATAACTTGGACTACGAGACCTCTGCCAAAGTTTCATTAGATTCCCGGTTTCCATTTTATGAGTGAGTATTTCCTGCAATCTATTTGAGCTATCAAATCTCCAAATAAAACAGCGTTGTACAGTTTTCTATTTAAGAAAAAGGAAAAAAAAAGCTGCAAATTCTTACACAGGGGTTGGTTATTCCTCGGACCAGGCGCATGGAAACTGATTCAAAAAACATGGGAGAAATGGGGAAAACGGTGGGTGCGGCGGGTCCCAAACCCATTCCAATCAATTCAGTGTCCATGATTAGTGGATAATGATACCCCACACGCCCAGGTACCAGAAATGTCATAAACACATATTCAAAATGAGTAATATATACCCTATTTGACCCATAACTTCTTCCATTTGGTGGCAATCGTCCTGGGACCCACTTCATTGGATTCAGCGTCCATGATTTAGCGGAAAATGATACCCCATACGCCTAGGTTCCAGAAATCCCGAAAACACATAATCAAATTGGGTAATAAATACCCAATTTGACCCATAACTTCTTCCGGTGGGTGCCAATTGTTCTGGGACCCATTTTATTGGATTCAGCGTACAAAATTTAGTGGAAAATGACACCTCACTCGCCTAAATCACCCAAAATCTCGAAAATCCATTTTTCAAAAAAACCCCTACTCCCTCCAAATTTGGTCCGATCGGGCTGAAAAGTTTCGAGGACCAACTAGAGCTGGGAACGGACCCTTGACCCAAATTTCAGATTCTTAGAAAATTTTCTACTACCAAAGCGGACTACGGCGGGCCGTATGCGGGCGGATATTTTGATCTATACACCTTGAAACGCACAGAAAATTTTTTTGGGGTGAATCGGAAAGATTTTTTGCATGAAAACATAGGTTGATTATACAACGAATAACCAACCAAAGCGAAGGAATTAATTGGTAAATAATATCAAATTCTCCTTTTCCGGATAGATTCTGCATCTTGCACCACGAAGATTTCCACAAAGAAGTGCTTTCAAAAAACGACGGCGATCCAGGAGTGGAAAAATTATTAAAAAATTGGCGAACACCCGGGTACTCGTTCTTGCCCGATTCTCCGTCGCCACGTCATATGAAAACTCATCTGCCTTTTAGCCTTTTGCCGCAAGATTTGACGAAAAAAGCCAAAGTAATCTACGTCGCGAGAAATCCTAGAGATGTCGCTGCTTCCTACTTCCACCACAACAGCTATCTCAACCTTCACGGCTACGTGGGCGACTTCAAACAATATTGGGATTTATATGAAAAAGATTTGCGTGAGTATTTCTTAAACTGTTATTTACACAAATATTTTTATGCTCAATTGAAAATCCCTTTTTTATAGAGTTTAAAAAAATGAGCTATTTGCAGTCGTTTACTCGCCTCATTTCGAGCACGTGAAAGAAGGCTGGTCGAAAAAAAAAGATCCCAACGTATTGTTTCTCTCCTATGAAGCCCTAATTATTGTAAGTAGTCAAATTTTTGTCTATAAGATTCCGTTGAGTTTCCTAATCGTGTTGTTAGTCATAGTGATGGAAACAGTTAGTAATATCATCAATTAATCTCACTACGTTGGGATATAAGATGCAAGATTGAATTTATTTTCTATTAGAACGATATTTCCCGACATTTTAAATTTACACAGGCTTTATTAGGGGCATATTCAAGAATGAAATTTCTTGTATGTAGGTAGGTACCTATATATAAATTTTTTTGTTCTAAATTTGACCAGATCCATTTGGAGAGCTCTAATATTCATGTAATATATTTCAGAACTTACCCAAGGGAGTGAGTAAAGTCGCGAAATTCCTCAACAAACCCCTCACTGATGGCGAGATGGATCGACTGGTGAACCACCTGCACATCGATAATTTCAAAAAAGCTGTCAAACTTCATGACGACATTCCTCTACGTGGGATGGTGAATGACAACTTTGCTACTGGGTTCTTCAGGAAAGGTGGTAGCAGTACGTTATCCGTTCTCGAGCATAATTTTTTGTTTAAATGTCATGAAGAACGGTGATTGCCTGTACAAGTAAATAGCCCAGAAGGAGGATTTTTCATTTTGATTGGTTATTCCTCGAATAATCAACCTATGTTTTCATGCAAAAAAGTCAATATCTCCGATTCGGCCCAAAATTTTTTTTTGGGAGTTTCAAAGTGTCCAGATCAAAACATGGGGAAAATGAGGGAAACAGTTTGTGTTGCGGGTCCCGGACCCATTCCAATCGATTCTGGGTCCAAAATTTAGTGGAAAATGATACCCTACTCGCCTAGATCGCCAAAAATCTCAAAAACCATTTTTTCGAATTACACATTTTGACCCCTACCCCACCCGAATTCAGTCCGATCGGTCTGGGAAGTTTTGACCAACTAGAGCCAGAAACGGGTCCCTGACCCAAAAATCCCAAAATTTCAAATTTTTAGTTAATTTTCCGCGGCGTTTTTGGTAGTAGATAATTTTCTAAAAATCTGAAATTTGGGTCAGGTGTCTGTTCTTGGCTTTAGTTGGTCCTTGGAACTTTTCAGCTCGATCGGACCAAATTTGGGCGGGGTAGGGTCAAAGTGTGTATTTCGAACAATGGATTTTTGAGATTTTTGGCGACCCAGGCGTGTGGGGTATCATTTTCCGCTAAATTTTGGACGTTGAATCCAATGATATGGGTCCTAGAACCATATTCACCCACCTAGAGAAGTTATGGGTCAACATGGGTATCTATCTGCCCATTTCGAGTGTGGGTTTCCGAGATTTCTGGTACCTAGGTGTGTGGGGTATCATTTTCACTAGATTTTAGACGGTGTAACATAACCTTCATTTATGCAAATAATTCTGTTACCAACTTTTCATGCAATCACTCCGTCACCTTCATTCCACATAAAAATCAAACTGGTAAAGCACCAAAATAAATATTCATTTGCTCGATTGGTAAGTAGGTACGTTCACTTTTGAATCCAAGTAAACCTGTCGTTAATTTATATTCTCCATATCCTTCATCTCCAGGTGGCATCGGTGGCAACACAGAATAGGACGAAGAGCTACTGAAGCGAGTTATAGACTACGCCCAGAGACTACGTCCAGAGACTACCACCGATTTGAAGTTTCCTGCAAAAAAATAGCATCTACGCATAAGAAGAGTGTATGTTCCAAATGTGGTTGAGGGAATGAATGATATGCAAACAGAGGTCGTACCAAGGGCATTGGTGAAACAGAATGCTGCGTCGTCCTCGTCATTGAAGTCTCTTTCCTATAATTATTTGATAGATAGTACATAACTCGTTGTGGTAACTTAGCCTGTACGTAAGAAAACCTTCAAATAAACTGTTTTCGTATATTATGAGTATTATTTCATTACTTAACACCTATTCCAAGAAGTCAATTTATTAATTCGTCTGAATTTCATTGGATTACTATGATATTCGTCACATTCGCCGGATTCATTATTGACGCTGGACCTATTGAATGTGGACACACCCTGTTTCCCTGAACGCATGCTCGAAGGAATAATAAACCATTATGGAAGAATTTGCTGCAGGTTAACCTACATGATTTAAATTAATTTCAATTAACCTGCTGCGTTTACCCCCGTTTTGCAACTCTTTAATACCTAGCTTCAGATCGTACAAATACTTATTATGACGATTTGAATGACAGATGACATCTGTTCAGAGGAATTCTAATAAGTTTATCACAAAAAAAAAAAAAAAAAAAAAAAATTAATAGTTCATTCAAATGATGAACTTTTGGTATTGTTACACTTACGGTATTATTTAAGTAGCCCCAGGCGAACTCTTCTAAAGGGCTTCCAGATACCTTGATACAGATACCTCTTATTTACTATTTGAAGTTGATGTTCTCGTTTTCGAACATGATTGTGTAATTATACCAACCTTGGTATTGATTATTGATCGGAGTATAGCTAAAAGCGGTGTCTAGCTGGCTTTTCAAACCGTATTATTCACTATTTAAAGAGAATATACTTATATACCAAACCGTGTCGAATGTGATTACTTTTTGAAATTTCATGATTTAGATTACTTGATTATCGCCGAAACGCTTGTCGGACTTTTAAAGCCCATATCTCCTCCACCCCGAATATGCCATTCCAATCATCCGCACACCAAATGAACTCGACTTAAAGAGACTTTTTAATTTCGTGAATGCTGTCCTAAACACCAGAAAGTTATGCCATCCCTCAAAAATTTGAAATTTCGGCCAGGGACCCGTTTCCGGCTCTAGTTGGTCCTCAAAACTTTTCAGCCCGATCGGACCAAATTTGGGTTGGGTAGGGGTCAAAATGTGTTTTTCAACAAATGAATTTTCGAGATTTTTGACGATCAAGGCGTGTGGGGTATTATTTTCTACTGAATTTTGGACGCTGAATCCAATGAGGTGGGTCTTGGAACGATTGGCGCCCACCGGAAGGGGTTATGGGTCAAAATGGGTGCCTATTTACCCATTTCGAATGTGTATTTTCCAGATTTCTGGTACCTAGGCCTGTGGGGTATCATTTTCCACAAAATTTTAGACGCTGAATCGATTGGAATTGGTCCGGGGCACGCCAAACCCACTGTTTTTCCCATTTTCGATATTTTTTTTTTCAGTTCCTCGAGCGAGAATTTATCATTTTTAGCACTCAGTCACATTCATGATCTATATAATGGTAACATGTTTGAATTACTGTTGAAATAGGTACATAATTTTCTTCGGTTTAAGGCTCCATGTACTTCACTTTTTTTTTTTTTTTTTTTTTTTTCAAAAGTAACTTTATTGTGTAATACACTATCGAGTGGGTACATTATTTGATTTACACAATTTTCATGCGGCACTTGTGGTAAATTAACTACCCAGTGGTAGTAATGTACAGCAGTTTTTAGAGGTATGAACGCTCTGGTGTAAATAACATCTCAATGCAATAAATAACATCCGAATGCATCACTGGCAAATTAAATATAGCAGCTGATAATATGGGTAATAAATAACAGTAACAACGTAATGGATAATGAATAACAGTAATGAACAAGTAACAACGAGACCAGAGATAGATAGGGTCTATAAGTAGTTGCTTGGTTGAGCTATCAGGATTCAGGTATCAGGTGGTCTGAATGCCATTTTCGCTTGAGGCGTCTTTGTGGTCGCGGTGGGCGGGGTTCCTCGAGAATGGCGGCAATTATAGGGTTGTCGTGGTTGATCATTCGGCGGGCCATGTTATTGTAGGAGGCTGAGATGATGTCAGGAATTGTAGGTATATTGAGATCCGAATGGAGCGTAGTATTTCGAACATACCACGGTGCACCCGTGACTAAACGTAGGATTCTGTTCTGTTGCGTGGAAATTCGCCGGATTTGTGTGCTACTGGCCGACCCCCATATCGCGCAGGCATACTGCCAGATTGGTTTTAGGAGGGTTACATAGATTAGACGCTTCGTATGGAGGGGGACCTGGTTGCTAGCAAATAGATGGTAAAGCTGGCGGGTGCGGTAACGGATACTGGTTACTGTGGTTGTGATGTGCGTATTCCAACACAGTCTGCTATCCAGAGTAACCCCCAGATATTTTACATAGTCTTTTCTTGAGACGGCTTCGTTGTTGAGCAGAAGGTCAGTAGGTGGTACTGCTGTTCGATAGGTAAGCATACCAAAGATGTTTTTCCCGGATTAAGCTTAATTTTCCACATGATGCTCCATTCGTAAAGGCGATTAACGTATTCTTTCAGAGTCGCAAGTGCTAACTCTGGATCAGTGTGTCGGGCGAGGACAGCTTGGTCATCTGCAAACTGGGCAGAAGTGATGCCCAACTGGCTGGGTATATCATGTGTGTAGAAGATGTATAACAGGGGCCCAAGGATACTTCCCTGGGGGACAGCCCGCCGCGATTGGGTAGGACTTGGAGGTAGCGTCTTGGTAGCACACTGAGAAGGTTCTGTTGGTAAGGTAAGATTGCAGGATGCGGTAGTATGTATCGGGCAAGTGGTCTTTTAACTTTGAGAGTAATCCCGGATGCCACACTCGGTCAAATGCCTTTTCGACATCTATGAACAGGCCATAGCAGTAGTGTTTTCTGCTCAAAGGCTTGAAGTATTTCATCGACCACACGGTGGAGCTGTTGCGGGCAAGAATGGAGAGCTCTAAAACCGAATTGTTCGGGAGGGAGGAGTTGCTCTAGAGACTTCAGAAGTTCGGGGAGCAGGAGTCTCTCAAAGATCTTTGATAAGACCGAGAGCAGGCTGACGGGTCTATAACTTTTCACATCATTTGAGGCCTTATCTTTCTTCTTGATCATTACGACTCGAGCAAATTTCCACCTGGTGGGGAAAATAACCTAACCTCAGGATTGCATTAAATAGTTGGGTTAATTGGACCAATGCTTTCCGTGGTAGGTGTGTAAGCAGGGGCTTAGTATATGCCATCAGAGGCCAGGAGCCTTTCTCGAGCGTGAGCTTGATATTGCCGTCCGGACCTGTACAGGTGTGAAGAATTTACGAAATGGAGAAAGTAGTAGAGGTGCTTCAAGTCCTGTAAAGATTCGTTCATCAGAGTGCCGATCTCCCATTTGGTTCGGTGTAAATTGGAGTGCAAGAGCGTCGGCAAAGGCCTCTGCTTTCTCCAGAGGGGTACACAGCCAGGAGTTTCCTTGCCTGAGAGGGGGTATGGCAGTTTTTTCTTTTGTGATTGCTCTAGTGTGTTTCCACAGGGAGCGGTCCTCGGGCTTTATCGTGGCTAGATAGGCATCTCTGCTCTTGTTCCGCTCTTGGACGAGCGCAATCTTCAAATCTTCTGTAGCTCTGTTATAGGCCCTCTTATGAGGAGGGTATTTGGATTGCCTCCATTGTGCGCGTGCTTGGGTTTTGATTCTATGGAGGGCTGCAAGGTGAGGGTGGGCAGAGTATTTTGTTTTGTGGATGTGAGGAGTATGAGTAGAACTTGAAACAGTAGCGGCAAACTGTATATTTCGCGTAAGGATTGTAGCCGCTCGGTCGATGTTCAGCTGGAGTCTTCAGAGGAAGTTGAAGGTCCGTGGATACGTCTAGCGTACTTTCGTAGACTTTCCAGTCAAAGGGGGTACCTTATCAGTGAGTTCCCACGTGCTATGGTGAGGTGGGAATGGCCAAACCTGAGGAGGGTTGGGAAGTGGTCGGAAACTAAGGTCCGGTATAACTACCGGTTGGTTCGTTAGGTGGTCGAATCCCTTTCCCTAGGAAGAAGTCTAGGACCGTCAGGGGTGATGTGCTGTCTATCAGGATAGTAGGTAGGCTCAATGGATGGATCACCGTAATGTTGAAGCGGTGCACAATTTGGCGAAGTAGGTTCCTCGTGGGTTTGGACACATTAGAAGCCAAAGCTGGGGTGTTTGGATTGAAGTCAACCTCCCATCAGGAATCTACCGCCGAGCTTCATGAATACGCCAATGAAGTCGCTTGGTTGGAGTCTATGGCTGGGGGAAGAGTAGAATGAAGCGAGTTGGAATTTTTTGGTTGCCAACATAGACAGAGACTCTAGCCACTTGTACTCGTGTTTCCCTGGATAATTGGTAGCTCGTTGTGATTTATGGATTGCTTTAATTAGTATCAACGACCCACCTTCGCGATGTCCGCTAGGATGATCCGCTCTGTAGCATATATAGCCCTCAATGTAGAAAGGCTGACCATTGGTAAGTTCGTTTCTGTAGCAAGGAGAGCGTCTATTTGATTTGTATGCAAGAAGTAGTCGAGTTCGAATAGTTTATTGGCTATGCCACGGGCATTCCAAGTGCAGACGTTGAGAGATCGTATATCAATGTTGTTATCCATTGATATTGAGTAATTTGGGTATAATTTGAGCTAGGGTTTGAACCAGAGGCTCAATGATGGTTATTAAGCTTTCTATTTTTTGGTTGGTTATTCCTTGAATAATCAACCTATGTTTTCATGATAATGGTCAACCTCTCCGATTCGGCTCAAAATTTTTTTCTGGACGTTTCATGATGTCCTGATCAAAAAAGGTCAATGACCGTCCGCCGTCCGCCGTACGCCGTCCGCCGTCCGCCGTCCGCCGTCCGCCGTCCGCCGTCCGCCGTACGCCGTCCATTGTCCACGCCATTTTTGGTAGTAGAAAATTTTCTAAAAATCTGAAATTGGGTCAGGGGTCTGTTCCCAGCCGAGATGGGTCCTCGAAACTTTTCAGCCCGATCGGACCAAATTTGGAGGAGGGTAGGGGTTTTTTGAAAACATGGGAATTTTCGATATTTTGGGTGATTTAGGCGAGTGGGGTGTCATTTTCCACTAAATTTTGGACGCTGGAATCCAAAAAAATGGGTCCCAGAACAATTGGCACCCACTGGAAGAAGTAATGGGTCAAATTGGGTATTTATTACCCATGTGGGTGACTTCAGCCGAATAGACAAACAAAACACATCGTCATATCCTGTTGTTTATAACCAGCTGTTAAACTTAGCAAACCCAATTTTGAGCAGTTGCTACCAATTCTTTTTACTGTCCGAGCTTTTATTCGTACCATTCAATTCAATTTAATACAATTATTATGGCCTTCTAAATTACCTACGTTTTCTCAATATTATATTAGTAAATTAGTGTCGTAGTGCCCCATAGATACACCCATCTTGAATATGTGTTTTCGGGATTTCTGCTACCTAGGCGAGTAGGGTGTCATTTTCCACTAAATTTTGAACGCTGAATCCAATAAATGGTCCCAGAACAATTGGCACCCACTGGAAGAAGTTAATGGGTCAAATTGGGTATTTATTACCCAATTTGATTATGTGTTTTCGGGATTTCTGCTACCTAGGCGGTGTGGGGTATCATTTTCCACTAAATTTTGGACGCTGAATTCAATGATGTGTGTCCCAGAACGATTGGCACCCACCGGAAGAAGTTATGGGTCAAAATGGGTATGTATCCACCCATTTGGTATGTGTCAGGATTTCTGGTACCTGGGCGTGTGGGGTATCATATTCCACTAAATTTTGGACCCTGAATCGATTGGAATGGGTCTGAAACCCGCCACACCCACTGTTTCCCCCATTCGAGGAATAACCAACCCGTGTGTAAGAATTTGCAGATTTTTTTATAAGTAGGTTAATGGTGGTATCTTGTTGAGTAGCTTCGGCATATGACTTTACAGGGGGGAATGCATTCGTTCTGGCAGCCGGAGAAGGACGGTGCAAAGGGGGGAAAGATGGTGAGGAGGACGGCCCGCAGGTTGGGGGAGGGGGAGTGTTTTTGATCTGTTGCATAGGATTGAGGGATTTTCGCAATCGCGTGTGCACCGGACATCCTTTATAATTGGCCCTATGTGACCCTCCACAATTTGTACAAGTTGGTGGTTCTGAGGTAGGTTTAGTGCATTGTTCGGTAGGATGAGGCATATTGCACTTCACGCAACGTGGCTGCTGGTGGCAAAAATTCTTGCTGTGACCGTATTCTTGGCACTTGGTGCATTGTATGATGGACCTTTTAGGTCAACAAAAAAGAGTGGTAGCGGAAGTTTGCTGACTGGATGAAGAACGGGCACTATTTGTCGAGAATTATACCCAAGGTTCTTTAACTCTTCGCCAATATATTTTGTATCGCAGGAGTGGTGGAGACCCCGTACAACAACTCGGAAGGCCCTTTCAGAGTACGATTGGTAGGTATAGTACTGAGCTTTGTTCTCAGAGAGGTACTTTATCATACCCCTATAACCGTGTCAAAGGTAAATTTAACTTTATCATGAGTGGAGTGATACTTAAAGTTTCCAAGACTCAGCGATTGAGTGATCTCCAGAAGCTTATTTATGTTGGTGATGTCCCCGAACGAATACTGGTGGCGGCCTGGACTCCTTAACTGCCGAACCAGCCGAAAGCTGCGGGTTGCTGCGAGCCCAGACAATTGGGACAAGGGCCGAATGAATTGCCACAGGCAGGTCGCCACTGTTGGGCGAGCTTTTGTCGCTTGACTGTATGTTTTGGCTTACCAAACTGTGTCATCGTTATCAGGTGTGATATTGACATCTGTTTCCATGTTCCTCTTATCGTACCAGGAGATAATTCTATTATTAGATATCGCACAGAGCAACAAGGATAGAAAAACAAACTAATGAGACAGAGAATCCGAGCGATAAGAGACACAAAGACCAAGTGCACCCGTCGAGGTCTCGGACCGAACTTCATTTTTTTCTTCACAGAATAATTTGAAGCGACGCTCACTTTTGGCATTAGCTTTATTAGCATTAACACACTTTATTACTGAAAGTAGTACTTCATTGAGAGTGAGTTCCTGGAATTGCCTCTAACACCTCTCTTGGGAGAAAAAGTACACTGCGTAACCAATTTCTCTTTCATCCTCCGAGAAATTTTATTTTCGCTAACGTTTCTTAAGGGGTGCCCGGGAATGATCCGGGGGCCTCAGAGAGGGAGGGGGGGGGCGCATTCGGTTCATTTTCGAATTGCCCCCCTTAAAAATCAAATTGCCCCCTTGTGGGGCGTGGGCCCCACGTTGGGAAACACGGTTGTAGACGAAAATACAATCATTAAGACTTTTAGGGGCCTGCAAAGAGGCAATTTACAATCCTCGATGATGGAATTACCAGAGCGAGTGGGAAAATCATGCTGAAAATCTGGAAAAAGAGCCGCCGATACGCCTACAGGGCCTAAGTTTATTGTGTTTTACTAATCGATTGGAATGAGTCTCAGGACACAAAAAGGGTTTTCGGCTATCATTTTCGACTATATTTTGGACGCTGATTTGATTGGAACGAGTCTCCTTGGCCCCCCGTCCGAGGAATAACCAACCCTTGTGAAGGAATTTGCAGCGTTTTGACACATGGGAAGGTCAGTCTGATTGGCGAACCTTCGGAATTAAATCGTACGAGTGTGAAAAATACATTGTTGATTACAATGCTTACAACTTCCCGAGCTGTAATTTGTTCGACCTTGCGAAAATGCGAGTTACGCGGATATCCTCCGTATCTCGCAAGTGCATCACTCACCTCCTTTGCCTGGCATCTTGAATCCAATTTGCTCTAGTGCTTTTGGTGAGCAAACTGCAGCATCAGACGACATTAAATTTTATAAATTGTATAGAAGAACAAATTCAGTTTCGACATACTTCAAACGAATTTCTCCTGTAGAATTGTAAAGATCGAAGAATTTATTTCAAAATTGAGATTTGACAGTATTATTACAGTAGAACTACTATTCTACATCCCCTAAGTTGACTAGATAATAAAATTTAACGTCGTGCGACATTCATGGGACCAACCCTCTAGACTCATTGGCTCATTGGGTCGATTAGGATATTATAGAATGCTGAATAAATAGTAATAATAAACATAAATATTAATTTTCGTGATTTTGAACGGTCATTCCTTGAATAATTAACATATTATTATGTTTTCCTCCTACAAAAGACAATCCCTCCGATTCGGCCCAAAATTTTTTTCTGGGCGTTTCAAGTTTAGACAACTTCAAAATTAGCAAATGTCCGTCCGCCGTCCACGTCGACATTGGTAGTAGAACATTTTCTAACAATCTGAAATTTGGATCAGGCAACCATTTCTGGCTCTAGTTGTTCCTCGGAACTTTTCAGCCCGATCGAATCAAATTTGGGAGACGGTGGCACTTCCCGCGGTTCGGATCTGCTGAAGTCAGCGCTCCCTTGTTCTCCTTTTTTCCCGGGACGG
>CM034000.1:3290988-3311842 GCA_019603395.1 Cyrtorhinus lividipennis
AGACTGTTTTCCTTTCCCCTTTTCCTGGCCCGTTCTGCCTTGGATCCATTCAGGAGGCCTAGAGTTAACCTTCAAAAGACCCGCCTTCCTCCCACTTGCTAGCTTGCGCTCAAAGCTATGAAGAGAAACCACCCTTTTTATAGCCGTTGACAAGAGTAGTAGAGGCTTATAATGAGCCTTCCAATGAACTGAAATGCCGTCGTGAGGTTGAAGAAGCTTTCCAAAGAAATTCTTTCCTCAAGGATGTTAATTTGTTCAATGCAAGACAGATGAATACATCCTGTAGATCTTCACCGTAGATTGTTCTCTAAAAATATGCTCTTTCTGACCGACCTCAAGAGCATGACGAGTTCTAAGGTGAATAAGAACGTTTTGTTACGATTCATGTTATCACTATCTCAAGCATAACATGGATCTCTCTTGCCGTTCAAATTGTGGTATTTAGACCGAGAATGAGCAAAAATAACAACATAGAAAGAGACGGCGTTTATACAAATTCTCTAACCTCCCGATTTCTCTAAAATATTTGGAATCCTCCCTCCTTCACTGAAGGCTCAGAAGGAGCAAATAGAAAGGAGGTGGTTGTTAACGGCATCGAGAATTGAGGTTGAGCATCAACGTTAATATGGAAGGGTAGAGGGCTCAAGGCGGTGAATATCCCAAACGGTAAGGGGGAGGGGGGTGAGGGGTACACGTAGGATTGAGCCGAAGGGGGACCCGAAGACGATATCCCTTCATATCTCCGCGGATCAACAACACTCGAGCTGTCTCTTCGCTCCTGGTTTCTCGTCTCTTGGGAGGGTTCAATCCTTTGCAGATGTACGAGAACGAGACGAGAAGCGAGTCTTCAGGGCCAAAAGAGGAAGCTCCTACCTGGAGACTTTCCTCTTTAGAAAACGGACGAGAGGTTTTCATGTTGTACGAGATGGAATACGTCACCGGTTTGTATGATTCCTCTGATAACCATTCTATTTTATGAATAAGTTGTCAGAATGATTTGATGAGTGACTCTCATACAACCCTTTTACATAAATTTGGTTTGATATCTTTCGCCGCAACAGTATCTTTATGGAAAAGTTCACCGATGTTTATATTATTTGAAATATTTAGAAACTTTGCGACAACACTCGGTAATTTCCTAAACGTTATAAAGCCCTTAACCATTTAGCAATAGATATTTTACAATACCTGAAAGTTGGGAAATTCTATAACGATAAAGAATTTACCGTAAAGCTCCTTCTGTTATTCTTGTACAGCCGGGTTACTGAAGGAGAATTCGATCGTTCAATAATGTTATTACGTGCCTCCGAGGATCACTAAAGTGTGGGGAAGGCGTCGGGTAACTGGAGCACGCGGCGTTTAGCTTAGAATTGAAAAAAGGGAGAAAGATTATAAAAAAGTTTGACCGAAAAGTTGGAGAGGGTTTCCGTGAACGTTCCTTAATGTTATCGCCGATCAGTTGTCGGTTGATCTCCGAGCGTTCAACACGTATCTTTTACGCTCTCTTATCTAGATATCGCTGTCCTTTTACTTTTGTTTACTGTCTCTCTCGGGCACTTGAATCTCCGCTGAAAGGTTTCGGGGTTTACCGTTATTCTTCACCTGTTCGCCTTATCTTCCGGTTTATCTTTTGGAATCTGTCGTCAACATGGACTGTGCCAAGTGTTTACGAGATTTGTTTTCGCCTAAGAAAACTGCTAAATGCTCCGTTTGTAATAAGGCGTATCACCCGGCCTGTACCCGTCTGAAGTCGACGGAGAACTTCAGAAAGACTGAAGAGGGAGTTGCGCGATAGGTGGAAATGTGACACCTGTAATAAGAGTTATACGAAGCCGGCGGATGACAGCGAGGAGGGGAGTGAAGTCGGAGCCTGAGTCTGTCCCCGACGCGGGCAAAGACCTGCATGAGAATGTAAGGAAGTTGCTGGGAAAGTTTGCGGGTTTCGACAAGAAGCTCAGCGGAATGCAGAAATCTATGGATTTCTTCAATGAGAGCTTCGAGGAGATGAAGACCTCTATAGCAGGAATGATGGTGGACATGGGGGACCTGATGAGGAACTATGAAGGTCTCAGAAAGGAGAATGATGTGCTGAGAGGGAATATTGCTGAACTCCGGAGCATCACGAACGACCTACAGCAAGCGGGTCTGCGCAATGTGGTCGAGATCAGGGGAATTCCCTGTTACGAGAAACGAGAACACCTTCGAGCTGGTGAAAAGTATCGGGGCAGCTATTGGTGTCTCGACAACTGAAGGCAACCTCGTTTCTGCGTTCAGGCCGCGTTCTAATGCCAAGAATACCTCATCAGTACCCTTGGTCGTTGAGTTTGGGAACATCGAGTCGAAGAAACTCTGGATTAAGCAGGCAAAACTCAGCAAGACCAAAACTGCGCGCGATGTTCACGTAGGGTTCCCTGAAAGCAAATTCTTCATAATGACCGCCTCACCCCACAAAATGGGAGATTATTCTGGCTCGTAAGGGACTTCGCCAAAAAATATGAATATCGCTTCGCCTGGACGACGGACGGGCGTATCTACTTGAAGAAGGACGACGCTGACGCTTCTCGGGCCATTCGAATTGGGAACATCGAACAACTGAAGAAAATGGACTCACGTGAACTTCTGACCTTCGATCCTCCCTATGAACGCAGCAGCTAAGCTTTCTATCACACTTACTAATCTTAATAACTCCTTTGGTAATCCTAATTCTCATGATATGGAGAACAATTTCATACTCTCATTACCGAGTGATGGAGCTGATGTAGGTATCACAGAAGATGAGTACTTTGAGTCACTAAACTTATTCTGTTCCTCACAAGAGAGAACCTCGACACATAAATTTACCATTTTCCATATGAACATACGAGGCTACAGTTGTAATTTTTCCGAATTTTTGGCGTATGCTGGAGAAGACCTGCTATTCTTTGACGCCCTGATTTTTTCCGAAGCCATGCTCGACAGTTGCGCGATGTTTAATAAAATCCCCGGCTACGACATTATACATACTGTTGATCATTTTAATAGAAATGATGGGGTTATCATGTACCTAAGATCTTCGTACAAATATTCGTACAACCTACCGAAATTTAATTTTGCCACATGCATTGATGTTCGTATTCAGAGAGGGGCGGAGTTAATTGATCTACTTGCAATATATAGGAACAACTCAGGGGAATTCTTCAATTTTCACAAACGAGATTGCCGAATTCTTATACACCAAACGTGATTCAACCCACTCGTTCGTCGTTGGCGACATAAATATAAATACACTTGACTTGACTAATAAGGACGCCATCTTCTACCTCACGTCTCTAAATGA
Source organism: Cyrtorhinus lividipennis (assembly GCA_019603395.1). Classification (NCBI taxonomy): domain Eukaryota; kingdom Metazoa; phylum Arthropoda; class Insecta; order Hemiptera; family Miridae; genus Cyrtorhinus; species Cyrtorhinus lividipennis. The sequence continues at coordinate 3,294,305 of CM034000.1, forward strand.
GTTGGGATACGAGGCTCTTATTAATAAACCTACCCGAGTGCAACAAAATAGTTCTACATGTATTGATCACATTATGGTTCGCAGCCGTACCAGCAATAAATGCTTTTTACCAGGTATTATAAAAACCTACATATCGGATCACTACTCTGTTGCCACCTCTCTGACCGTCCAGTCTAGTGCCCAGCCAATTGTTTCCAGTAATTATAGAACTACAATAGATTTTTTCAAATTAGAATCACTCCTGACAAATTTTGACTGGTCCATTGTACTCAGGGAAAATGATGTGAGGATCGCCGTAACTTTATTCACAAATGCTTTCACTCAATGTCTTAGAGCCTCATCATCCGTCAAAAAAATACCTCATGCGAAAGTACAGTTAACCCCATGGATGACTAACGGCATACTCAAAGCTATCCGAAATAGAGACAAATTATGCAAACGATTGAAAAGAGAACCCTTTAATTCTAATCTGCGTGAAAGAGTCAAAATTTACCGAGCCTCTATTAAGCGCCTAATCTCTAAAGTCAAAAATGAATTCTATTCCAAAAAAATTCAAAGATAACCAAAACAATCCTAAAGACTTTTGGAAAATACTGAAAAATGATATTTTGAATTCTGGCTCCAGTGTAATCTCTCATCAAAGGCTTATTTCAGATACGTCAAAAACTCATAACGTAGATGAACAGCGTGCCAAACAAATTGAGGCAGAAAAATTCAACTCCTTTTTCAGCAACGTTGGCAAACTTTTGGTGGAGAAGATCCCTAGGTTCTCCCGTCCGCTGGCTTCGGATACCTCAGGCACGGATTCTCTTTCTGATGTTGAACAATTTATCTTCAAGCCAATTACACTCACAGACTTAGACAAGATTATTGGCGCTATGAATGGAAATTCTGCGCCAGGTACAGACAATATCTCTTTGAAATTCATTAAAAAATATCTCGGCACACTTGGTACATCACTTGTTCATATTATTAATTTAAGTATTAGCAGTGGCATATTCCCCAACTCGTTGAAAGTAGCTAAAGTAATTCCTTTGTTTAAAGGAGGGGATATTCACGAACCAACTAATTACCGTCCGATATCTCTTCTGTGCACAATCTCCAAGTTAATTGAGAGATGGGTAAAACAGCTACTGTACGACCACTTGGAGAGGCAAAATCTCCTGTCAAGCCGGCAGTTCGGTTTTAGGAGGGGTATTGGAGTGGATGAGGCACTGTATGAGGTGACAAAGGACTTAACTTCCCTGATGGATCGAGGAAAGAAAGGTATCCTGATTACGCTCGATCTTGCGAAAGCTTTCGATTCAATCGATCGCGATATGCTCTTGGGAGTCCTGGCACACTATGGCCTCCGTGGAGTCGAGTACGCGTGGATGCGCGACTATTTCCTGGGGCGGCGACAATTTGTCACAGTAGATGGCCAGAATAGTCAAACTAAAGATATAGAGTATGGGGTTATTCAGGGTGGGACTCTTGCGGCCTTGCTCTTCCTCATTTTTATAAATGATCTTCCCAAATTGCCCTTAAAAGGCAATATTTATCTTTTCGCCGATGACACGGCAATTCTGTGCGAGGGGGATTCTTGGGATGACGTATTTGATGTCGCTACAAGAGACGTAAATATAGTCTTCCGTTGGCTTTGTGACCATTCCCTGAGTCTTAACATTAAAAAAACTAAATACTTGGTGTTTTCCAAGTCTCCGTCTAGGAGAAACCTTGAGGACTATAATGTGAGGATTCACGTCTGCGGGGGCCCTGCTGCTTCGCTGGCCTGCTCGTGTCCACCGCTGGACAGGGCGAGGTCTGCGAGGTACTTGGGGGTTGTAATAGACGAGGACTTAAGATGGGATTCGCACTGTGTCAACTGTGGTGTCAAAAATCCGGAAAATATATTCACATTTTTTACTGCCTAAGAAATTTGCTTTCTCTTAACAACCTGATTTTAATTTATAAGGCACTAGTTCAAAGCACTCTAAGTTTTGGCATTCTCGTATGGGGCTCGGCTCTACCTACAATTATGTACCCCCTGGTAATTGTTCAGAAAACCATTCTAAAGGTCATTTCCAGAAAACCCCGTCATTTCCCCTCCAATGAACTTTTTAAGGCTCTTCCCGTTTTTAACTTGTGCCAGTTGTACCTAAAAGTAGCCCTCTGTTTTTACCATAAACACCCTGACTTCTTCCAATATCCCCGGCCTGCATCGTCATACCTTACTCGCCCCACAACTCAGGCGATCGTCCCTGCTCCTCCCTCTCGTTTGTGGTCAACATCTCATCACATCTACTATAGCATGCCATACGTGTTCAGATCCCTCCCTGCGGAACTGAAGTCTCCCTCGGATTTCTCCCGAAATGTGTATAAAAAAAAAATCTTTTCTTGGCTCATTTTAACTGGCCCCGACACCTGCCGCACCCTTTTATCTAGCCCATATATGTGTAGTCCCCATACTGCTTCACTCATCATGTACCTCATCTGTCTTTCGCACCCCATCATTGTAAATGATTAGAGATGGTTTACATAGGTGGATAATGTTATGATCAGCTATACACTCCCCCACACCGCACGGAGCTTGTCTCTTGGTGTTGGGGTATTTCCTACCCGCGTTTTTTTTTTAAATATTATATTTTATATTATCCTTCATTTCTTGATTCTTCTTTAGCCTATTCTGTGAAGATCCAATGTTTTTATTTTTAGATGCAATGTATATGTATATGTAAATCTATACGAGGAATAAACTTCAATTTCATTCAATTTCATTCATTTCATTCAATTTCATTCATTCATTCATCAAATTTAAACTTTCCATAATAAGAAAAGTTTGAAGCAATGGGATATTCGGCCTTTCATCAAACAACCATGTTCATAGGCCTCGGCGTCTTGAAGGGTTTGATGGCTTATAGGACTGATGGTGGGGTTTTACTTGGTTCAAGTAGTTGATCAATCGTTTTGATTCGTCGATCAGGATCGCCACCCTCCAAGGATTTTGAGGGAAGGAGAGAATTTGAAAATACCTGTCGGTCCACATAAAAGGAGCTGAAGATGTCGATTTTCCTGTTTCCCTTGGAATAAAGTATTTTTCCTCTTTTTCCCTACCACAGAGGCATACGCACATTTGAGAGACTTTGAATATGTACGCTTTCTTACATAAACCTAGAATCATTGTAACGCTATTGCAGAATCATTTGCAGCGTTTTCAAAAAATTCATTAGGAGGTTCCCATATTTACCAACCTTGGCTGCCTAGACTGCAAGATGAAATAATGTTTTCATTCGGTGATAATTCATCTTAATCCACTCCATTTTTTCATTTTCAATTTCGTTTTTGTCAGATTGCAAATCTTGGAATCTCCGAAAAATCAGCATTGAATGATGGACGATGCTGCATATGAGTTTTTATTGAACATCTCAGTTCTTTATTATCACGCTTTTCTCGCAATAATTGCCATTTTCTGGATGCTTCCTTCATCCGCAAATTGGCTCCCTTTTCACTTCTCATGAACTGCCTTCTTGAGGCATTGACAACTTCTTCAGGAAAGAAAATGCTATGAGATTTAATAAGGAGGAACTCCTTGCCAGCCCTCTGCCCCCTTGTCCTTTAATCCGTCACGTATCAGGTTGAAACCTCCCAAGAGTGTCACGTCCAAATTAAACTTGTTTTCGAACAATCAGTGTCTTAATAGTGTTTCCACGGACGGCCAACTACGCCGAGGCTAACAAACTTTTATTTCTTTCTCGCGTTTGTTCTCCACTTCTCCCACGACTTCCGAGAGACAGGCGAGAAGGGAAAAGTTAAACTCGGAATCGACTCAACCTCCCTCCATTCCCCCAGTTGGACTTCCCCTGAACATGTCCGCATGTTACTTTCATCGTGTGCCATGAACGTGTTATGAGGTTCCCAAGCCGAACTTCATAACTTTCGAGTGTTTTGAGTCAACTGCCGGTTCCATAGATGGTCAGTATGTATCTACAATTTTACATCAAAATTGGGAGGATAGAGGGCCGGCTCGGTTTTCCGTTGATCGTTCCAGCTTTTTTGGAGATTAACAAAAACAATATGCAGTTATATGTCTTCCCGAGGTCAACCCTGCCTCATTGTAAGCGATGAAAAACAACTATAACTGACGTAATCATTGGACGAATGACAATGAGATAGACAATAACTTAGAAATTACATTGCGTTTCATAAACCTTAAAGTTATTCGAGGGAGAACATGATTATGATCCAGACAATAGGAGTTGCTCCCTCAAATCTTAACGGAAGAACGGAAGCATTCCCAGAAAGACGATATATCGTGGGTATTACAGGTGAGGAGGAAAAGGAAAGGGTAATTGTCGACAACGAGCTGATTGGAGAGCCAGCCAACTACCACCTTTTCACGGTGAGGGGTGTAGCGAATTGAAAGGAAAAATGAAAAGCCGAAGCGAAGAAAGGGGCCGAGATAAAATTTAATTACGTACAGTCCGTACTGTGGGGTGAGGTAGCTCCACCAGTATAACGTATAATGCGAGATTGGTCTTGAGTTGGGTAAAAGGAAAGTCACGTGCTAAATGAAAAGCTGTTGTGAAGGTACTACACATCCTGAATGCCGATCTTTTTCACAGGAACCTGAGTCGCATTGGTTTTCCGCTCCGGAATGAGAAGAAACAACCAAAAAATACATTGTATGAAATTTATCGAACACAAATTCGCACGTTGGCCGTGATCAGCGATATAATATCCGACAAGGGCCTCTTTATGGAACAACCAGGGGATTGGGGCCCTGTGAAAAGCACGCATTGCGGTTTCAACAGTATTACAAGGGAGAGTAATATCCGTTGGATGCAAAGTTATCCCTATCGATGCAGTGGTCGCGAATCGTAGGTGAGCTTAGAAACCGACGAACATAGCTTGAATAATTGTGTGTAATCCTAGTAATCTGTTTAGGCCGTCGTGTGATGTAAGGGAGAGCTTGAACTCTGGCATTTCAGCCTAAAATGAAGAGTAAACCTACTACTAAAAAATGGCAGCAAATTCACTGGATTTCATCGACTTTACTGAGCCATGAACGTATTGCTATTTCATGTGATGGAGTGCTATTTCATCTATATAAATATAGATTTATTCTCTCGTAAATTATTATTTTGAGAAAGAGGTTCTTAAAGGTATATATTTATACACTGGCACAAGTTTTTGGCGCTTTGATAAAATGATTAGGAAGAGTCGTTCATTTATTCAAATACTTGACGCAATTTACTTGAAAAGAGGTTTGGGCCAATAGCTTTGTTCACCTGGGAATCACTTCGCTCAATCTCTTCGGCTATTATTATGGAGTAGAATGTAAGCCATAATTGGCAATTTAGAGAGCGAATCCCCTTGATAATGCTCAACAACTTCATCGCTGTTGAAATAATTTGGGGTTTATATTATGAAGAAAGTGGTATCTAAGCCTCATCTCCCTGCAGTATTTTCCACTACCACCGCCCGGTACTCTCGGTGGATTTCAGCTAAACTCGAAGAAGTAGAAGAGGAGGTAATCGACTAAATCATAATTCGTATCGGATGTGGTTCTGAAAAAAGTCTTGAACCATGAAATATCCCTCCAGAATGGGAATTTTGGATTTGGGATTAGCTTTGTTTGAAACAGAAAAGGTAATAATTTGGGGAGAAAAACACTTAATTTATACGATGAGTTTGTCATTATAATAGGAATAATAAAACAAAAGCGCTGCAAACTCTTACTCACGGGTTAGTTACTCCTCGGACCAGACGCATGGAGACTCATTTCTTCAACAAGGGGAAAATGGAAACAGTGGGTGTGGTGGGTCCCGGACCCATTCCAATCGATTCAGCGTCCAAAATTTAGTGGAAAATGATACCCCAATCGCCTAGATCGCCTAAAATCTTGAAAATCCATTTTTCAAAAAACACTTTTACCCCTTACCCCGCCCAAATTTGGTCCGATCGGGCTAAAAAGTTTCGAGGACCGTCCTTGGCCGGACTCCTGACCTAAATTTCAGATTTTTAGAAAATTTTCTACCACCGAAAACAGCACGGACGGCGGACGGACATTTTGGTTTTTTGATCTAGACACCTTAAAATGCCCAGAAAAATTTTTTGAGCCGAATCGGGGAGGTTGACTTTTTGCATGAAAACATAGGTTGATTATTCAAGGAATAACCAACCAAAAATGAAGAAAATATTACAAAATTAAAAAATACTCATAACTTTGTGAAGTTAATAAATTGAAAATAGGTAGATTTCGTTCAAAAATAAAGGAACCCCTTCATTCTAGTTTGTAATTACCAATTTCTCTATTCAGTCTGGAGACCGGTCCACGATAACCAGCTTCAAATAAGTACGTAAGGGTTATGACAGGAAATATCCTCAATTGTAGGTAGGAACGATATCGCACCTACTATGGATTGGCCCAATGGCGCTAGAAGAACATCTCGCTGGCACAATCGGCGTCTGGTAGGTACAATCTTCGAAAAGCCCAAACATAAACATATACGTGGAGGAGTGAGAACTCAATAACGCCCGCGCTCTTTTTGCCATTTGGTTCCTTCCATTCCAGGGCATCTTATGAAAGCAACGAAGGAAAAGGTAGCGGTTACGATCTCCATGTTTACGGTAATGTGTCCTCCTATTGCCTGAATGTTTCAACTTGTTTCCTTTCAGTAGCTCTGGTTATTGTGGAAGTATCGCCGCACATGCGAATTGCTCAGATGCGGTTCTGTGGTGTAGTTTTTGTTAGGTAAGAGTTTCTGAACATATTTTTGTCACAGAAATTTTCAAAAAAGTTGTTAAATACAAGAAAAAGTTAAGGGATGACCAGCTTTTCAGTGGCCTGATTAGTGCATTGGGCAAGCGCATTTGAAGCGTAGAAGTCATTTTCGAATCAATTAATGAGTGAATGAGGGAATTTCAGAGGTTGATACTGGCAAGGGCTGAGGGGGATTGAAAGGAGGAGGGGGATGTGGAGTATCTTTTGTAGGTAGGGTTAGAACCCCAGGGTCACAAACTGGAGGGGATAAGCAAGAGGCCAGGACTGGACAGTTAAATAGGTGGGTGAGTGGAGTAAGGGGTGGATGCTTGGGTGGTTTCGTGGGAGTGTTTTCATAGCTCAAGTCTTTAAATAGCTAACTTTATATTCGATGTGCATGGGATCATATGGTAAATTTGTAGGGAAATTTAACAGGAACAATTTACGTTTTGATATGACAAAAAAGCGCTGGAATTACCCAATAATCAAGGGTAAAAAAAGTATAAAGAAGGCCCTTTTCGTTGCATGTAAGTCGAGGAATCATCCCTGAAGTTTGGTAGGTACTTTGTGCTCCGAGCTGGACTCTACGTGTACGCACCCCTGTAGCACGCGTGTAGCAGAACAACCGCCGTGTTGTTTGTGACAATAAAAAAATAATTCATTTTATTGCAGCACTTATTGGAGAAACAGAATCGATCTACTATGGACCTCTACACTCAACAACACCGTAATTAAATTGTTTCCCCTTCAACCTCTCGAAATTGTATTACACCCTCGCGGTTCCTTTCCAATGATTTGATTTCTCTTCTCGGGATCCAACTCGAGCATGCCTGATTTGTACTTTTCCCCGTGTCACCCTCGTTCCCCAAAAAATGTGCTTCTTGAAGCCTAATACACTAGGACGAACAATTTTCATTCTACCCCTAGACCGAGAGTGGTGCTCGTCGAATAACGCAATGTGTCACTCGCGAATTTCTCCAGGAACTGACATAACGTAAAAAGAAGGAGGGAAACGTTTATTCTGCTTGACTGGATTCCTAGTCTTTTCCGTCGGGTTTTCTTTAGAGAAGAACCGCTCAATAATGCAAAACGCTCTTCTTCTTCTTTTACGGAAGTAAAAATTTATCAAAAAGATGTCATTCGAGGAAATCGCACTTTGCAGGAATATCAGATTAGTAAATAATAGTGAAATACCAAAAAAAAAAAAAAACCTTGCTTGGGTATCCCCTTTTTTTGCTTGCTTTAAAGAATCTCCTCAACCTTCAACTTGGGTCATATTCGTCTTGTGTGAAATTTGGGAACACATCGTAGATAGTACTTTTTAGGTGAAAACAACATGAATAACTCTTAGCTAAATAAACAACGGGGGATGAAGATTTGAACTGAACAGTAATTTTAACGGAGCAAACGCTCAAAATATCCGGGTTTTATTTAGCTTCAAACCAATCTTGAACATCGTGGAAAGTTTTGAATTAAACAAGAACAAAAGCAAAAGTACTTTGATGTTTAAATGTTAACTTATAACCGCACTTTATAATTTTACCAGTTCATGGATCTCATTTTATAGCAATACTCAGTATACATTCTTAAAAACCCATTAGCTAACTACGTTTAAAGTAATGTGCGTCATCATATTTTTATCTTAAAACTCAAAGTAAATACTCGCATTTTTCACCGGTACTCGGTTGGAAGCAAGACTTCAAATTATGTTAATAATACATCATCGGTTGAGTTATGGATTATAAGAGAGTGGAGGAAAATGGTTATAAATGACTTAATTAACAAAGTTTCTCTTCTCTCGAAAATAGTATCAACAATATTTTATTCCGAGAACAGCGATAAAACGTCAAATGCGGTCGTAAAAGCCGTTAATTGTCCAAACTAATCAAGAGCTTTCCACGTCGAGGTGGTTTACATGCCGAGGGTTGTTTGGTACACGCCCCTACAAGAATACAGAATTTCAATACCCCACGAAAATGAGTGTCGGTATCTTTATCAGAAAAGCCAAATTGTTCAAACTCCATCTCAAGTAAATGATTCAGTGATCATAGGATTGACTCACAGCAAGGCCCTCGCAAGGCTTTTAACTGTATAAATCACCAGATTCTGCTGTAGAAGAAGGTACAGATGTGGACAGACGGTGTTGAAATTTTCTCGCCTCATCATTTTTCAGGTGGTTGAGTATCACACTAAAATCAATTTTCATGATGATTGAGTTCGCAGTACCTCAGGCGTCCATTATTGTTCCTTCTTTACATAAATGATGTGATCCTCATCAGAAATGTCGCTGCTGCATTGGTCTTGTTTGCGGATGATATTTCATTAGTGATAAGGTCTCTCTCCAATGCAGTTTGAGAAATTAAACCAGTTTGATTTGATTAACGATTGGTTTTCCAAAAATTGGTTGCTGTTGAACGAAGAGAAAAGCTGCTATTATGACAATTTTTATGAACAAATCTAAAATGACTAGTTGAGATCTCCCGTTTTGAAATAGATTTATAAATAAATATCAATGCGTACGTTTTAACCGTACGACCACAATATTTTCTGCACTATCGAAGCTTGATTGTTTTCATACTTGATGGGGAATGGATATTCGAGTTTCAGATCGAAACACCTCTCTGCATATCATGAATAATAGTGAAATGAAGAGGACGCTAGATATCGTTATTCGAGTTATCGTCGGGTGAAACATGAACTCTATTCGGCACATCGGGCGCTCTTAACACGAAGCGGTAGTTGAAAACCTCAGGTTCATTAGCGGTCTCCGACTAATTGTGCCGCAAAGCCTCCGACGAGTTAATTATTTTATAAATATGAGCTTCTCTTTCCCCCAACGTTCGTGCATATGTGCCGTTTGGATTGTGGAGCCTCCCCCCTTCCCCTATTAGCATGTGACTCACTCGTGTGGGAGTGTTTGAATCGGAATATACCCTCGTCAGTAGTTCATGAACCACGAATTGTTGTCGAGAATCTGTACAATTACTTCAACACTTTAACATACTTATTCGGGAAGAATCCACGTTAGATAGGTTTCTTAGGTGCCTTCTTCGGGGCCGACGTGGCCGAGGCTGTTAAGGCGTCGGTCTCTAAGGGCTCGAGATTCCTGTGGTCAGAGTTTCGAGGCTGCTGGTTCGAATCCAGCACCCCCGGCGTTTACTCGACGTCGTGAGGCCAATATAGTACCGGCAGTAAGTATCCAAAAGGGTTGTCCGGGGGCATATCACAACATGCGTGTTTGCCTTTATAGGTCTGGCTTGCTTTGTGACCACCCAGGGGTCAGTACAATGGGCCACTAAGGCCTAAGTGCGGGGGGGGGTGGACACCTGCAGTGAAGGCTGCAGTGGGCACCCCCCCTCTACCCCTGTGTAAGGGCGGGTGGACACCTGCAGTGAAGGCTGCAGGGGGCACCCCCTCTACCCCTGTGTATAATGACTACAATATGCTGCAGCCATAATATGACTAAACAATTTTCCAAATTCATTTTTGTACAAATTACTTACCTTATCATAGGACACATTACTCGAGCTAATTGACCAATTACGTTTCGTTATCCTGATTATATCCGCCAGGTTATTTTAAATGAAGCTAATAAAACAGGGCCGCCAATGAAATGATCTTTAAGATGATGAAATAATATTACGTGTTTCTTGAAATTATCCTCCTCATTCATGTTACCACCTAATCAATATTGATTTCTTTTTTATTCTATATCCTGTTTGTCACATTGCTTTTCTGTTGAAATGCATCATGATTTTTAGTATCAAAAACTCAACTCAGATGTGAGATTGGCAACCACTGTCAATATATGTACCCTTATTTACACAACCTCACAACTCCAATGCCAAGAAGAACGACGATTCAATGGAACACAACAGCCGTGCAGTAACGAAATATTAATATAAACAAAGCAATATCGTATGAAGGAGTGAGCTGTATCGGCCCCCCAGTTGAATTTCCCTCTACTCCCTTTGACAATCGTGCTACGGTTAGATAAATATCAGCGTGAATTCGATATGTAAATATACCTGCATTGTACCATTATAATTATATCCATAGACGTTGGCAACACTGCCTTGTAGCCAGTCGTGAATATCAATATTACCAATCTAAACATATCGGTCGTTATTATAGTGTTCCAGCCCACTTCAAGGGAGTATTGTTTCGTCACTAGTCTACCGACGCGTTGTCGTTCGTTGCAACAAATAATTTATCGAACTTGACGTGCTAACCGATGTTGCAAGCGAGTTGCACGTATGGACTACTTTGTGGGATATTTGCTTGGTCGTACCTGAGTCATGCTGGCGAGTGTATGGTCAATAAGGTTTGTTTAGTCGTTTCATTTGTAGCGTGGAAACCAGAATTGTTGGAAATCACCACTCGCTTATGAATAGGCCATTCTGCCCACCTGTGATTCAGTTTTCGGACCAAGCCCAATTCGCCAATGTGCTCATTCTCTTGTTTATAGTTGAATTACTTCGCTTGTTCGAAAATTTCGTGTCATAAAACCTACAAGGCAAAGAACGATCATTCCAAAAATGGTAATCCGATCACAGTCGTCTCATCTAGGAATGAATTAGGTTTTGTGTAAAAAACGAAATGGTAACTCAAAAACGTTACAGATTCTTCCGCAATTGTTTCATATTCCTTAGAGCAAGATTAAGAGGGAAAGTAAGTGTCCAGGACTCATATAAATCTATTAAACTTCCAAAAGTTAGTAAAAAATAATACCCCACACTCCTGGATATTGAAAATTCATTTTTCAAAAAACACATTTTCGCACAAACCCAACATAAATTTGGGCGAATCAGGCTGCAACGTCATAAGTACTATAGCCGGAAAGATGATTTTGTAAGATTTCAACATTTTAAGAGATTTTCTACCATAAAAAAAAAACCGTGGACGGCACGCGGACATTTTGATTTTGATTTATTACTCCTAGAATCAGGTCAACCTCTGCTTGTCCCCAAATATTTACAGTTTCAAGACAATTTGGGGAGGGTACAGGTGAAAATGTATTTTTTGAAACTCGATTTTCGGGATTTTCTGGGAACAAAGTAAGTGGGGAGCACTTTCCACTAGATTTTGGACGCTAAATCGATTGGAATGAGTCTCCCTGTACACTCAATGTTTTCCTCTTAACCTACCTTAAAGGAGTAATAAACCACCCATCACACAATCATTTTTTGGAGATGCATATAAGTGTACACAATATTTGTGATTCTACCTAGTTCTGCTGAAGTGTAGCCCCACCGCTATAAAAAGGTTGTGTTCAAATGAGAGCACGACCAAAATTGTAATATATTACTTCATTCCGTAAAATTAATTACTTTTATCTATCTTTCGGATCCAACCAAGAGGGACCAAAAGAAATAAGTGTCATGCGGAGTTTCCCTCTTCAAGCACTATAAAAACCCCCGCAACGCCAATTTTTGACAACTGATCCACAATAATGTTTAATGTATTTTTCATGCTGTATGATCTGTATAAATCAAAAAATGTTCCTTCCTGATCTGTTATCCACTTTTCCTTTTAAGCCGCTAATGAAAGTCCTCTCAGAGTCTTCCTTCCATTTAGGATACGCGTTACGAGGAGAGGAAGAGAGCCAATGTCATTACTCAAGTTAACGTCGAAAATCCCCGAATGGGAAATCACGAGTTGAAAAAGAACACTTGCCCCGAGGCTCCCATTCCGGCTCTCACATTACGCAGATTGATTCCTCGCGAATCCTCCGTCACATGGCCTTTCGCCGAATCACCTAGCGCCATCTTCTTCACCACCGCCTTGACTTCTGTTTAGATAAGGAACAGACCCTGAGTAACAGGATCCCACCCGCCCATCTTTCCTCCGACACTCCCCAGTTACCTTTTCCCGTCCCAAGCAAATGGCATTAGGTTTCATTTTCCAACGGTGTGAGATTTCCACGTCCACGCTGCCTCAACGAGAAAATCACCCCCGCTGGCAAGGGGTGTCGTAACCTAACTGAAAACCCTCGTTCTGGTGGTTTAGGAACATCTTGATAATGAGTTGATATCGATCTCATTTATGTTGCGACTCCTTCTCAACACATCAAGGGAATTTCACCTCATGTGCCTCCCCGACAGTATATATGTATTATCAGTATTCTCTGAATATCCCATGAGATGAGCTAATTGGATGATGTGAACTTTCCTGGGTAATGATTAATCTGCGACAATGAGAAAACAATGATATTGTTTCATTTTCACAACAACCCCTTTGTTCACTAACATGGTGCCTTCCTACCTTCATAGGATCTTCGCAACATCAGTGATCTATACGTATGAAATACTCCCTAATCGAGGAAAACGTCTTGATTTTATTTAGGTAAGTATTTTATTTCACTTCTACCCTCAGCTTATTTGAAAATCATATTAGACGAATATAAATAGTAATCACTACATTTTCATGAGGTCACAATAGAGCAAAGGTCATTTATGAACGTAATGTCCTAGAAGGTTTTCATATGACAATATAGGATTATTATTCTAATTTATTGGAATAATGGAAAATATTTTAAAACCCTCAATTTTATGGTTGGTCCCTTCTGGGCGCTGGCGGGATAGAGTAGAAGAAGCATTTAAATTGCTTCAAATGCATTTCAGAGCAAAACTATGAATGCACGTAAAAGATTCACAGTTTACACAAAGGTCGCTAAACCAGGGAGCTTCGTAAATAGCGAAGGGGTAGCTTCATTAGGACAATAGGAGACTTTCCCATTCCAAGTTCCATAAAGACAAGGCATAAAGGTGGAGCGTAATGCTGACCTAATAGGAGCTAGGAGCTACAAGGTCTGTGCAATGAGCTGTTTAGACCCCCTTTACCGCCAACCGCCACCCTCGAGCCTCCCACTGCGCTAAAACCCTCCCTCGACCTGACTATAACTTGCTTTATTGTGTTGTCCAAGTTTTCCCATTTCTCCTTGTTCCTCCGCTCTTCTACTTCATCTACGACGGTTTTCTTTCATTTCGCCTTTTGCCTCCTTCAAACGGAAAGGTCGGGAGGTGGAGAAGTTGGATGGACTGTAGCTCCAATCCACCACCACACCATCCTATCTTCTCATCTTCAGCCCATTATCCTCGAGGATCCCCGTCAAAGTCGGCTGTTGCTCCACAAGGGTGTAAAAGTAAGTTTGTTTATGAGCCACTCTGTGCACTCGTGATAAGCAATTATCAAAGTAACTCAGAAGTACACACTTCTTTTTCCCGCTCTCTCCCTTCTCATCATCAAAAACTTTCTGTGAGTTTAAGGAGCCGCTATAACATCTGACGCAGAACGAGAAGCTCTAATGGCCTCCAGAATGAAATAGCTTCCTTCCACCGGACGTTCCGGTTCTTTATTCATGAAGAGCGAACCGGTGATGGTAGAAGACTTCAAATATTCTCTCATAAAATTACGTCTTGCTGATGATGTAGGCACCTTATCATAGTACGCGATAAAAGGAGGAAGTTGTATGGAGGGACGTCGACGAGTTTCAACGAATTCCTCTATTACATGCTCAAAGTGGCGCCATTTATTTTACTCAATTATGGATGTGTTCCTATGCTTGGTATATCTATAAAAATGATAAAAATGTCACCGTTGTTGAATCATTGGAAAAATCTTTTGTCAAACTGTAGAGAATAGCGTGCACCTATACTGAACCAAACATCAGAGATGAGAAAGAGCAAAGAGACAGTTGTTCCTTCTTATTCGAAATGTAGATAAAAGAAAGGCAAGAGAGAGACTTTCCTTTCGAATCATATATGTTCGAGACAGGGGACAAATTGTCGGCATTAATAAAACATAATAAATGGGAACGCATTAAGCGTAGTATCCCGGGGAAGAAGAATCAATTCCTATCTTCGATCTTGTGGTAATGTCACTGGTTGAAAAAAGTATCAGTCAGCCCGGAGGAGGGCCTTATTTCAAGTCTTATTCTAGAGAGAGAGAAAGAGAGGCATTGATCACTCAAGGCTTCTAAGCGATATCCCCATTAAGGGAAAAGATAGATGCTGCAGTTGGTTCTAATAAAAGCCTAACTGGGAAATAGTGCTTGTATGTTGCCTCAATTATAGTTGGAGAATCATATTTGTACCCGTTTGTATAAATAAAACCAAGATTTGCTCGAAAGTATTTGTTGTGACTTCTGCACTTGGTAAAGTTGAAAAATGTTGATAATGATAAGATAATATTGATAAATTGAAGATAATAATGATAGGACAGGTTCCCCGAAATTCATTGAAATGTGACACATAACACGCTCAAACGAAAACCAATTCTTGCGCATTACTAACTTACCTCCGTTATCGGCTCTTGCGCCGAGTGTGAAGGACTAACTGGAGCTCGAATTCGGATCATTTAAAGGATTTTGGTTGGTTATTCTTTGAACAATCCAGAGGACGCTAATCGTTCCGAGACATATTTCTTTGGATTCAGCGTCCAAAATTTAGTGGAAAATGATACTTGCCTAGATCGCCAAAAATCTCAATAATCCATTTTTCAAAAAACACATCTTGACCTCTACCCCGCCCAAATTTGGTTCGATCAGGTTGAAAATTTTCGAGGACTGATAAGAGCAGGGTCCCTGACCAAAATTTCAGATTTTTAGAAAATTTTCTACTACGAAAAACGGCGTACGGCGTACGGCGGACGGACATTGACTTTTTTGATCCAGACACCTTGAAACGCCCAGAAAAAAATGTATTGCCGAATCGGAGATTATTCAAGGAATAACCAACCAAAAATGATTCGAGAAAAAACATGTTTTTGTTTGAAGTTGTTCGTAGTCATAGGATTCCGGCCGTTTATAGGCTCATGGATCGGAGGGATTACTCCCAATTTCCAGTTCTAACCCCGCGGGGCTTCCTACCGCATAATGGTCATCATTGACCGACATCTCTCTGATTAATCGATCACCTTGAACTAGACTAACGTGATATACCGCCTCCACGTGATTATCTTGAGAGGGGAACGGCCCCGTAATCGAAGCAATATTGATGTTATACTCGCAGTCACTCCCGCAGATGTTCCTGAGGGTAACGAACAAGGTCGGTTGCCGAGGAGACCGAGAGTCGGTTGATTGATCAAGCGTTATGTAATGAATTGCCGTTTAAATTGGCACCGCCCGAAGCCCCAAGTCACGTACGCCGATTCCTCAAATCGGTAAATGAGTGACAGAATCTCGCCCGTTTGTGTTCATTTGCCTGTTATCTCAACGAACTAGTTTCTATTGAATTCTGTCAACCAATTCGAACTTATCAAGTTTCTTATTCGAAACCCGTGGAGCCATTGAAGTAGGCAGGGAAAAAAAAGTTAGCTGACTCTTCCCGCTATAGCTCAATAGGTAGCAGAATGCGTCTCGTAATGCAGAATCTTCCGTTAAACAATAGATTAGTTGAAGTTTGTGGGTTCTGAATCAACTAACTTTGACGCGTAAAAATCAAGGGAGGACTTTTCATGAGAACACGAGGGTATATGTATTACTCCGAAAAGAATGGAAAACAACGTTAGGCTCTTAATTTCAAAATATCGCGAATTAATACAGTTACAATACAATTACAGTGGAGATGGTAGAACAATCAAAGTTCAGCTTTCATTTACTGTATACTATACATATTCATATTTTTGTTTGAGCATGACAAGATTTCCATAGTAACAGTGGTTTTCAGAAGCTCTTCATGCTCCTGTTATCGATGTACGAGTATTGTTTCAACTAATGCCATTATTCAAACCATTCCAACAGACCACGGAAACAATATTTACTCAAATTATCCAAACAAAACTTGGCTTCACTTGAGGACGTCATTCCATTGAATGAATTGTTAATACGACAAACGAATGCAGAACGGAAAACACGCAAAGTTGAAACCAGCTCGAATGTTGCTATTGTTTCCATCAAATATACGTACGAGGCGTATCATTTACAGTCGACTACCTACTCTACCGGTCACCTGTGTAGGTAGAAGCGCTGCAAATTCTTTCACAGGAGTTTGTTATTCCTTGGACTGGGCGCATGGAGACTCATTTCTTCAACATGGGAAAAATGTAGGAAACAGCGGATGTGGTGGGTCTCGGACCCATTCCAATCGATTCAGGGTCCAGAATTTAGTGGAAAATGATACCCCACACGCCTAGGTGCCAGAAATATCGAAAACAGATTCAAAATGGGTAGATAGGTACCCATTTTGACCAATAACCTCATCCAGAGTCCAAAAGTTAGTGGAAAATTATACCCCACACGCCTAGATCACCGAAAATCTTGAAAATCCACTTTTGAAATGAACAGTTTGACCCCTACCCCGGCCAAATTCGGTCCGATCGGGCTGAAAAGTTTTGAGGACTAACTAGAGCCGAGAACGGACCCCTGGCCCAAATTTCAGATTTTAGAAAATGTTCTACTACCTAAGTCGGCGCGGACGGCGGACGGCGGACGGCGTACGGCAGACGGACATTGCTTATGTTGATCTGGACTCCTCGAAACGTCCAGAAAAAAGATTTTGGGCCGAATCAGAGGGATTAACTTTTTGTATGAAAACATAGGTTGATTATTCAAGGAATAACCAACCAAAATGAGTGCACACTGGACAGCATCGATGAAATGGGTCATGTCCGAGAGTCATATTTGATCAAAAGTCGACGAGAGTTGCTATGGGCTGCTGTCTATATGGCTGGAGATTTATTTTTACACTAATCAATTCATAATATTCAAAAAGAAAATCTAGAGCTGAGCAATGATCCTACTTATGTATTATTTAAACAAGTTTTGAAGATTTGAACTCCTTATGTAAGGGTGGGAG
>CM034000.1:3311852-3331199 GCA_019603395.1 Cyrtorhinus lividipennis
CCTCACACTCCTGGATCGCCGAAATCCATTTTTCAAAAAACACATTTTCGCACAAACCCAACATATATTTGGGCCAATCAGGCTGCAACGTCATAAGTACTATAGCCGGAAAGATGATCCTGTCCAAGATTTCAACATTTTATGAGATTTTCTACCATCAAAAAAACCGTGGACGGCACGCGGACATTTTGATTTTGGTTTATTACTCCTAGAATCAGATCAACCTCTCTGATTGTCCCCAATTATTTACAGTTTCAACACGTCTACTCAAAACAACCAACATACCCGTCCGCCGTTCACGCCGTTTTTGAAAGTTTCTAAAAATTTGAAATTTCGGTCGGGGACTTTTTTTTAGCTTTTAATTATTCATAGAAACGTTACAGTTCGATCGGCAATTTAGGGAGGGTACAGGTGAAAATGTGTTTTTTGAAACTCGATTTTCGGGATTTTCTGGGAACAAAGTAAGTGGGGCGACGGCTTCTTCCTCTTGAGGCTAACGTTTACTCAAAAAATCTGGATTGATCTCATTTGGATGAATTATTTATACATTTTCAATGCTGAAATTGAACCATTTTTTTTTTTTTTTTATAGACAGCTGGCTACTTTTAGGTAATGGAATTCTGGACAGCATCTGAGAGCAGAGAACCGCGCCTAGTCACCCGTGTGGTTCCTCGACAATCCCACCTCGCCCATGAAGCTAACACCCTCGCCCGCAGCATGAGCCGCAACTTCCATGCTGGGCGTCAACGGTTTACTCCACGAGAAGCGCTCTCAGCGTGAGAATTTCGTTAAACCGCTCTTTCACCTGTTTCAGGCTTCAGAAAGTACGAAAGGATGATGAACCATTCGATTCGATCGACCATTTCAAATTCCCTAGAAACGGAAGCGAGAGTGTTGGAAACTACTGGTCGGCTCCGGACACTCGCACAAGGATGAAAAATTTCGCGTTCAGTTGATTCTCGGACATGCACAAAGCGCAGTGGGAAAGGAGCGGAATCTCGAGTCAAGGAGTCAGAAGTGAGTCCTGATGTTGAACCTTCGTCAGTACAGGGCTTTTTTGGTTGGTTATTCCTTGGAGGTCGGTAGTCTTGTGGAACAGACGAAGGATTGGTGTGGTAATCCGCGTGGCCAGAGTTCGAATCCTGGCTAGGGCAACTTAATTGTTTGTCTTGACCCTCATATTCGTCCTCTTCACTTAAGAGGATGAGGCAATAAGTAGCCATGAGCTAAATTGTCAGATCAATTTACGGTCCTCTTTGGAGGACGGTAGTTGACGACACCTGACCAGGTAGTTGGACGAAAATCCAGGGTGAAAGTTAAACTTTACTTTACTTCACTACAAGTCTATTTGGGTTGGTAATTCCTTGAATATTCAACCTACGTTTTCATGCAAAAAGTCAATTTCTTCGATTCGGCCCAAAACTTTTCAGGACGTTTCAAGGTGTCTAGATCAAAATTAGCAAATGTCCGTCCGCCGTATGCCCCTTCGCCGACCACACCGACTTTGGTAGTAAACAATTTTCTGAAAATTTGAAATTTTGGTCAGGGGTCCGTTCATAGCTCTAGTTGGTCTTCGAAACGTTTCAACCCGATCGGACCAAATTTGGTTGGGGTAGGGGTCAAAATGTTTATTTTGAATAACGGATTTTGAGATTTTTTGCAACAATCTAGGGTGGTGGTACCCCACACATAATATTACCATATTTTCCACTTAACTCGGGACGCTGAATCCAATAAAGAAAACAGTCCCAGAACAATTGGTACCCAAGAAGAGGCATGGGTCAAAATAGTATCTATTACCCATTTGAATAGTGTTTTCGTAGATTTCTGGGGTACCTAAGCGTGTGGGGTATCATTTTCCACTAAATTTGGCTCTGATTTTGGATGTTGAAGAATAATCTCCATGTGCCGGTCCATTAGTTTAAATTAGTCTCCATGCGCCTGGTTCGAGGAAAAGCAACCCATGTGTAGTAATTTGCAGCACGTTTTTCAAGTAACTTGCTCTAGTTACCAGTTTCCTGTACGTGTCATCACTATCGACCTTTAAGATCTTCTTATCTAGGGAATTACTGCTAAACTTAGAATAAAACAACCTCTATATAGCGAGTGCTTTTGAATGAAGAGAATTGGGAGGTGTTAAATAAACTGTTCTTCTACACTGTAGGTGCGTTAATAACTAGAGCGTTCCTGCAAAACGAATAAGATATTGACTAAACAAATTTAAAAAAAGAACGAGTAAATAGAGATTTATTTCATTTTTTGAATAGTAAATGTGATAATAAGCAACAATGAATGTGTCAACATCTATTTGTACATATGTATCTGAACCGTCTCAGCTGCATCCCCTGTAGCGCACCGTGAGGGTGCTAAATACAGTATTTCTTCATTCATTCATTCTTAGTCAAACGCAGAACCAATCATACACTTATTTTATCGGCACATAATATGTTAACAGTACAAAAGGTGTAACTTCAGTCGTCTTCTTCATAACAAATTGTTATCCACCGGTTTCAATGACTGAAGCAGGCAAGCTTGCTTTGTACAAGAATGTGCCTTAGGCCTAGCGCACACAGAGCAACTACTGCTTTGCAACTACAGTTGCAAACCAGTTTGGCGCGCAACCTTTTGGTGACCTCGGAATGTATTGGAGTAGGGAGACGCACACGCGCGACCGTTTGTGACGATCTCAAACCAGTCTGAAACCAGTCGCGCCAATCGTGGGCCGCGGTGTTGTTGCAGTTGCGTTGCAGCAGACTCAGTCACACGTGATCACGGGTTGTCCATCTCTCCAAGGAAGGGCCAACCAGTCTTGTTAGTTCCAAAAACGTATCTTGTCTTTCGGTAAAAAGATTTAAACTTCCTATCTGACGGAGACAACTTTCTAGCTGTACAAATAGCCTAGTTCACATTATTCTTAAATAAGGGTGGACCCAATGCTCTCTTTGTGTTCTTCGCCGCCTTCGGTTAAAGAGTAGTAGTTAATGACATCCTTCGTATGAGTCGATGACTGATAAGCACAAAATGGTCAAGGCGATGCCCTAAAACACAGCGAACTAGGCCTACAAAATACTCCACTATTGGCACATTAGACGCAACTGATTCACAACTGACGTGTGCGGACAGAAGTTTTGTTTCAGTTACAAACTAGTTGCAGATGCAACTGGTTGCCGACTCTAGTTGCAGAATAGTTGCTCTGTGTGCGCTTGGCCTTATGCGAGAGCTTGTCCCTGATCAATGGACCTCATTATGGCTATTACCTAATATATTCTTCTTTACATAACGCATTGGGCAAAGCCTTACCATTTTCTAGACCACGAAATGTAGACGGCAGCAAATTTCGCGCATTCGTCAACTCCCTGCCATTTGTCCCTCTTGATTATACTATGAGAGCTTTTCCATGATTGGGTTCCGGTAATTAACCATCGAGGCGAAAAACCTCCATACGTTCGTAAATTGTGTGGCGACCTCGTATGTTTCAGATACCGTTCGATGGTATTTGTGAACAAGATCACATTTTGTAGTCCTCGCTCTCTTTCAGTAAGTTCACTGTGTCGTTAGGGGCAAATAGCAGCTTGTGGGCTTCCCGTTCACTGCTTGGACTTCCTCACAGGGGCGCACTTTGTTGCTTGTGAGTTGGGACAAAATTGTTGGGTCATTCTTGTGTGCGCAGTGAAAATGTGTTTCATGTTGACAAAATTCATTCTTGAGAGACTAAACATGTGAATATGTCTATGGTCATCGTTGTTGATTAATTTTTCTGTTAGTGTATGACAATCATGGCTATTCTGCTACGCCTGTATCATGGAAGAGTCAGGAATTTGTCTGTCAACATAGTTGTGTGGGAATGGAGAGTGTGAACAGTTCTTTAACAGATGATCTGATGCATTGTGTTGCATCACCCTAGGGTATGCAGAAGCAACTTACAAGCCTGCCTGCTGCAGCATAGTTGGCATTGACCATGGAGCATGATTTATTGTTCCTTGACACAGATCTGCTGCAATTGTGGGGCTGTTACTCCATTGCTCTTGTACAATCACTCCTTTTCTTGTTGATGGATGCTAATGTCCGGATCCCCAGTGCATAGAATAGTCAAACTAAAACCTGTACCATTTAGATTTAGATTAATTACACAGGGGTAGAGGGGACGTCCAATATCGTGCCCGGCCCCCCGCACTTAGACCTAGTGGCCCGTTGTGCTAACCCCTGGAGCTCATCTTGGCCGAAGCTCCGTGTTTCCGACTAGGTCCAGCAGAGCTCCGACCGGTTCTCGGTTGAGGAAGTCCCGAAGGTTTGAAACGCTGTGTTCCAGGGCCGGACAATTGAAGACGATGTGAGACGCTGTCTCCTCGTCCTCGCCACAGAATCTGCAGTCAGGGGACCATTGCGCACCCCAATCGCAGAGAAGTCCCGTGTGTCCTGTAAATAAGCCACGGTGAGTCTCAGAAGCTATATTAAGGTTAAGGCATCTCGTGGCCTACCTTTGTAGGACCAGTCTCATAATATGACCGTGTTCTTGCCGCCGCGTCCGCTCCCAGCGCTTCTGGTGCTGGGAGCGAACCCAGTTTGCCACCCATCCCGATAGTAGGGTGCGGGAGATTCCTAGGCATGGTTCAGGTCCCGTAAAGACAGTCCCCGGCCCACGCGTAGCCAGAGCGTCAGCTCGGGTCTCCCTCAACCCCTGAGTGGCCCGGGACCCATGCGAGGACAACCTTGTTCGTTCCACTCAAACCTGTACCATACAGCTAACATTGCCTCCTGCTGTCCTGGAACCTCCATCTCCAGGAAAAGAGTGAGGATTGACTCCCCTTCCTCTCAACAAAGGCTGTCTCCACCCCTACCATTGCAACCTTCAACCGTCAAATTTGTAGGATCTAGGGCACCAAGGCCTGACATATGACCTTGGCTATGTAAAGAACCACACAACACTTATAAACAACATTGTCAGTTAGCAGCAATTAATTGAAAACACCAGTTGCAGCGTTATTTTTGTATTTAGCTCAGAATAGAGTTGGCTTCCAATCTGCACTTTGAAACTTGTGAATTGAGATAAATTCAGTGTGCACAGTGATTGCATTTTATGTTGCTGTTTGACCAAATTTTTCCTGAGAGATGGTTCGTTGGTGGCACTTGGACAAATCCAAAGATTAGCTATACAATTTGTGCTGTACCATACAGCCTACTTTCCACACAGAAGAAGAGTAGGGATAACATCAGCCAAACAGACTGGCCTTCTTATCAGCCTTGCAACCATCAACCAAACAATTTCTATTCAATGTTCTGTTGCCTGGAACAAACCTACAATCCTATTAGGTTTTTTCATTCCTAGTTCTCATCGTTCAACATTAAAACTTGTCTGCAATTACACTAATCATCATGTTAAGTCTAAGTCTTTGGTGCATTAAGGTGGCATTTCACTGGGATATATCAATATTTTTAAATATTGCTTTTTTCCAGTATTCATCTGATATCTCTCATTTTGATGATTGGATAAATAAAATGCCTTCAAAGTTGATAACTTTTATTTTATTTTATTTATTGGGAGAGATTGTAACTAGAGAAGAGCGTGACAGTTTTCTAGTCACAGGTACAACTAGTTCTGTTCCTTTCAGTACCTTATACAAGTACTCTCTTCCCCCCCTAGTCCATCCAACAAAATGTGATACTTACCTGTGATAAATTTCTGTTAGGCTAGGCATAGTTAGTTGATTAGGCATTTTATCCAGGTGGGGAGGAATATTCCAGTACTCGCCCACCGTGCTCGTTTTAGCAAAGAGACTCCTTTGCAGGACTGTGGAGCACAAAGAACTGGGTGAAGAATCAGCTGGAGTGGAGGACACAGGTGGGGTGTTTTCCTACTAGGTACCCCTATAAAATGCCTGTAGGTTCAATGATGCCCAGTAAAGTGGCGAGCAAGTGCCGCCACCACACTAAGCACTAAGTCCCAGCAGCTCCACAGCCACCCCCACCCTAGAGCTTGCAGATGCAGAGCAATGGTGAGCAGAACCAAAAGTCCCCTTGTAAAACCCGGCACCTCCACGAGGTCCATCCTGGGCTGCCAAAGGCTTGATATGCGGGGAAGCCGTAGAGCCACAGAGCAGGGCTCCCAGACGATCAGGCGCACAATAAAGACGATGACAGACTGATATGGGCCTAACGGCCTCAGGCACAGTCTAGCGCAGGCATATCAAGTACCTTATACATTTACCTGATGTGATTTGTCCCTGTTAAGACGTTGAAATGTTCCTTGGCCTTGGAACAACCCTCGATCCTGCTTTGCCGAGAGTTTGAGCATTTTACATGGAAGCAGCTGGCAGGGATGTGGAGGGAAGCATGCGAGGTTGGAGTAGGAGGAATAGGAACTAAGAAAAAGTGAAGGGATCCTTCAGTATGAAAGCATGGAATGAGTAGGTAGCCTACTTATTCCATGGTTATAAGCCAAACTAAAAAACAGCCATCTTGGAAGTATTGTTTTTGTTTGTTGAGGAGGTTGTTGGGTTCGTATGACTTCTGCTGCTATCTTCCGGTCATCCTAGAAACCCGATTAGTTCGAAACCAGGTAACCTCAGTGTGCTGGCGTCATGACAGTCAAAGTCAACGCCATTTTGTATCAAGTGAACCTTCCTCCTACTTACTCCATGATGAAAGCGGCAGACGCCAAGATGTTCCAGATGTTTCCAAGATGGCGTTATGACTTTGACTGCCATGACGCCATTTTGCATCAAGTGAACCTTCTCCTACCTACTCTATGATGATAAGCGGCAGACGCAGGATGTTCTTCGCCACAATGGCTGAAATGTGACTAGTAACGCTGTGTGACTGGAAGTCCTTGGTGGGACATCAGACATTTCAATCTAGTTTGTAGGAACTAGGAACAATAGATCAACCTGGGGGGCACTGATACTTTTGCCTAGTTGCCAGCTGATACAAGGTTCAGATTGATACAGAACAACCCATCTCTAATTTCACCTTGAAAATAATGAAATGAACGATATTTATAGACAAATCAAGGATACAATTAACATGCCATTCTGTCTTGTTGTAGATCCAAATCCAGAGGACCCCGATATATCCTCAAGACCCTACAATGAGGCAATCAGTCATCCTGAAGAGTTTGAAGTCCTCCTCAGCACCTGGTTCGAAGAGCCCTCTGACCATTTGGACATTGATCCACTCCAACCTATCGATGACATCCACTTTGAAGACCCCACAATTACTCTTACTCCAACTCCGACGAAGACCACACGTACGAACTGAAACAACTGAGATAGCTGTGAAACCTCTGCCGCCAATTGTTTCCCACGGTCGGTGGTTCGTCAGGCGGACATCACCAAACCTACCCACACCAAAGCTAGACAAAGTCTGTCATACCCTTGGAGGGACCTGCAACTGGAACTAAATTTTATTAATTTGTTCTTGAGAGTCTTTATCATATTTGTTCCAATATCCTCACGTGAGTGTGCCTTCACTCATGCAATGTTTGTTCATTTGTAGGTAGTGATGTTAAATTCAACCACCCTATTTAGAGTTTGCCTTGTTAGTTATTAGTGTAAAATTCATTGTTAATTTCTAGTTCTTGTTGTCAATTTCCCTGTATATACAAATCTAGAGGGAATGAACCTTATGAATTTTACTATAAGTATTTACATTCACTGACCAAATTTATATATTTTGCGCATCTTTGCACTGCTTCATTTTAACATTTCCTTTCTTGTTGTTGGAAATGGAGTAGGTCATCGGGCATTTTAATATGAAATGTTGAATAATTCTTTTGATTAGCGTTGTTTGTAGCAGGGGTTTTTGTTGTCTTAATTGTTTCCTGAATAGTCTTCATCTGGAGCAAAATCATACGTTGAACGATTTCTTCAAATTCTTAATTTCTGTCGCAATTATACACGAAGTGAATCTTCTTTGTCGAATTTTACGAAAGTTGATTGCTTCACAGTGCAGTACTAAAAAAGGAAATTTTTTTTTTTTTTTTTAATGTTTGACGCGTAATTTGAAAAATTAAAGTGCAGCCTTGAGGTAATAACAGAATTGTGTACCTAAATTTGGCAGGTTAGATGATATGTTTATTTGGTTTGGAAAGTTAAAGTTGAGATTTTTACGATGGACTATCAAAGAAATGTTTCAGGACTGATTTTTTTTCAATTAGTTAATTGAAGAAAAAAATTGTTTATAGGCTTATTGCTGATGCCCTGAGAGGCTATAAATTTTTCTTGCCATCGTTTCTGGAAGATGAAAGATCCAGGATGATTCCAGCTATTCCTTCTACCGACCCAAATCTCGTTCCTTCTGTCTGTTGAAGTAATGATGACAGGTTTCTTGTCTAGTAATGACTAATTTAACGCTTAGTTTTCGTAAAATTTCAAGTTTTTGGCAAACATGAACCCGGCAGTCTTCTATCTTCTTCTTCCTTGGCTCAACAACCCTCGAGGGGTCAAGACCGCCCAAGTAAAGTCCGAGTCATCTCGGCGTTGTGCTGCTTTCCAATCACGGACTCCCAGCAATGTACGTGCGTTGTCCGCACCACCCCACCCAGCGCAGTCTAGGGCGTCCTTCGGGTGGAATGAATTTCCTCTTCTAGGAGCCTCCTAGGTACCGAATCAGGGCTCGTTGTGGCAATGTGACCTGCCCATCGAAGCCGTCCAATCTTGATATGGTGGACGACGTCTCGATCATTGTAAAGATCTCTGCGTTTGTCCTGATACTCCAGGCCAGCTCATCCGGGTCAAATAATGCTCTAAAAATTCTTCACAAAATTTTCCTTTCGAACCGGAGCAGCTGATTTTCCTGGGTTTTGGAGAGCGTCCAAGCCTCAGACCCGTAAGTCAGAACAGGACTAATGAGCGTCTTATACATGCGAAGTTTTGTTGATCCTACTCTTCATATGGCGAACCAGACCAAAGTAGCATTTGTTGGCTGCCACAATTCGTTTTTGAATTTCGGCATCCATGTCGTTGTCTTGGGTTACCAAGGAGCCAAGGTAAACGAATTCCTCGACTCTTTCAAAGGAGCACCCATCCACTTGTATTTGGTTTGGAGGTCGTCCACGAGGGTTGGTAACCATGTACTTTGTCTTCTGCTGGTTCACAACTATTCCCATCTTTTCCACTGCCGTTCTCAACTGGGTGAATGCTGAGCTCATAGCATTAAATTTCTTCCGACGACGTCGATGTCGTCCGCATATTCCCAGTATTTGTGAGGTTGAAGATGGTCCAGCCCACCTGAATACCCGATTCTCTCATTGCACTCTCTAGTGTGAAATTGAAGAGCAAGCAAGCTAGCCTATCTCCCTGACGCAGTCCTTGATGCGTCTGAAATTCGTCCGAGAGCTCACCATCAACTCGGACCGAGCATTGCACTGATTTCATTGTCAGTTGGACGAGTTTAACGAGCTTAGAGCGTACCCCCATGTTCAGCATCGCTAAATAAAGCTCATATCTTCTCACACTGTCATATGCTGCCCGGAAGGGCAGTCTTCTATCGGAAGTTTAAAAACCAGCTTTGAAGCCATTGTGTCTGCTTCTGTTAAAATCTTTTCACCAGACCCTAACGAAATGTTCTGTTCCCTCCTCGTCCACTATAGGTCATAACAATTTGTATTAAAATATTACGGTCAACATATTCGGAATGACACGCTGTAGAGGTTCCAGTCAGGCTTAGCATTGTAATCCCCTCTTTTGTTGGTGTGTTAACCAACTTGCTACACCAAATTGACTGGTAGGTTGTAAGCAAGGTGGCGTTGACATTGCCCTTTATTTGTGTATAAAACATTGGTCAGAGCGTACAACCACGTCTCACTTTGGGATCTTCCACATCAGCGCCATTCATGTACCTTGATGAACGTGTATGAACTAATTTTACGCTGTGGTCTCTGCGGTCCTTACAACTCCTGCTAACATAAGCAGATAGTTGACAGATTGGTTGCAGTTGAAGGGTGCAGATGCTCTGAGGCTCAGCCAAACGTTGCTGCAAGTTGATATTCCATGTTATTCATCCAAGAAGTGTCAACTTAAGCCTCCTGGTAGAGCTGAATCTTCCTTAAACAGTGGCACATAGTTGTACGCTTCAACTTAAGCTTACTGGTAGACATATGTTGGAGTCCCAGTCGTAAGGAGAGAGCAGGAATGTGCTCCTCTTTCCTTACAACTCCTGCTGACATAAGCAGATATTGACAGATTGGTTGCAGTTGAAGGGTGCAGATGCTCTGAGGCTCAGCCAAACGTAGCTGCAAGTTGATATTCCATGTTATTCATCCAGGAAGTGTCAAGCATACTGGTAGAGCTGAATCTTCCTTAAACAGTGGCACATAGTTGTACGCTTCAACTTAAGCTTACTGGTAGACATATTTTGGAGTCCCAGTCGTAAGGAGAGAGCAGGAATGTGCTCCTCTTTCCTTACAACTCCTGCTGACATAAGCAGATATTGACAGATTGGTTGCAGTTGAAGGGTGTGGATGCCCTGAGGCTCAGCCAAACGTAGCTGCAAGTTGATATTCCAAGTTATTCATCCAGGAAGTGTCTACTTAAGCTTACTGGTAGACATGTGTTGGAGTCCCAGTCGTATGGAGAGAGCAGGAATGTGCTCCTCCTTCCTTACAACTCCTGCTGACATAAGCAGATTGTTGACAGATTGGTTGCAGTTGAAGGGTGTGGATGCTCTGAGGCTCAGCCAAACGTAGCTGCAAGTTGATATTCCAAGTTATTCATCCAGGAAGTGTCTACTTAAGCTTACTGGTAGACATGTGTTGGAGTCCCAGTCGTATGGAGAGAGCAGGAATGTGCTCCTCCTTCCTTACAACTCCTGCTGACATAAGCAGATAGTTGACAGATTGGTTGCAGTTGAAGGCTGTGGATGCTCTGAGGCTCAGCCAAACATAGCTGCAAGTTGATATTCCATGTTATTCATCCAGGAAGTGTCAAGCATACTGGTAGAGCTAAATCTTCCTTAAACAGTGGCACATAGTTGTACGCTTCAACGTAAGCTTACTGGTAGACATATGTTGGAGTCCCAGTCGTAAGCAGAGAGCAGGAATGTGCTCCTCTTTCCTTACAACTCCTGCTGACATAAGCAGATTGTTGACAGATTGGTTGCAGTTGAAGGCTGTGGATGCTCTGAGGCTCAGCCAAACATAGCTGCAAGTTAATATTCCATGTTATTCATCCAGGAAGTGTCAAGCATCCTGGTAGAGCTGAATCTTCCTTAAACAGTGACACATAGTTGTACGCTTCTCCAATAGTTGTACCAACCTCCTCCATTTCCACCATGTTCCCTTGAATTCAGTTGTTTCTAGTCCATTTCTGATCCCCCTTTCCCGTAACTACGCTAGGTTAACGATGGTTTAACCGCAGGAATGAAATTGTAATTGAAAAGGCTGACAAAAATTGAGTTCTTATGGAAGATGGATTCATACAAACAATCATCGTTGATTATTCATATAGTTTCACGTTAAATATTAAAAATTATTACTGGCGATTAAGTTTCTTAGCGTTACTCATACTTCTCATTTTACCAATTTTCTATTTTATTTCTTAGACAATTTTTTTAAATTAAATATTTAATAATGTTATTTCGAGATGTTGATTTTATTTTGAAGAAAAAAACTGAATACCTTTTTGAGTACGTTACGTGTACATATTATATTTTTTGCTCTTTTCATCTGAACTATTTATGTTGAATGTTATCAGGCAGATTACTTCGAAGTTGAATACTTTGTGAATATTATATCAAAACATTATTACGTTTGTCATTATTCTGTTGTTATTGAAATATAGAAAAGATCGTGTTGCAGCAGAATATTGATTTTTACAGGGGATTATTTAAAAGAGAAAACAAAACGTAGGTAAAGAATTCATCATGTGATTTTGGCAATTAACATGTACAAACGTGAACATATTTATCTTGAATAAAAAAGAGGTTCAAATAAGGGGTGAGTCATTTCTTCATGTACCCTGCCTCCACTTCGGGTCATTGTGATTGTATTGCCCTTCCAAAGGAACCTTTCATTCCTTTCAAATTCAACATGTTGAGAAGTTAACTGACTTCATTATTTGCAATATGGATTTGTCAAAATACTGAATACAAGAATCGATGTTCAAAATGATATCGATTGTTTGGACTCGATGGATTTACTCAAAAAGGCTCAGATCTCTTCTCTCTGCAAAATTTATTCCTGCCTAAAGTGTATTGAGTGATGTTTTACTTGAATGTCTCTTTTTGTATCCATCGTCTGAATCTTCCAATATGCTTCAAGATATCAAAACAATGTAAAATATCGCGTTACTACAGTTGCATGTAGAAGGCTGTGGATAGGATCCACACAGCCTTACTGCCCTTCTTTTTCTCAGTTTGTTCCTTGTTGCTTTGCCTCGCTGTTGCGCTACTGACATATCTGTTGCTTCCTCTGATCAAGTGCCGACTTTGTGAATATCGTTTAACAAGGACTCTGAACTGTTTCCTTCATTTTCTACCAAGGGTGAGTTACCAAGCTGCCAAGTTTCTGAGCTATCAATCCAAGAAACGCCTGTGGACTAACGACTTTTGAATCGATAGGATCAAATAGGGCCATATAGAAGAGACGCTCATCCTGTTCCTCTTCTATGCATCGTGACACTCCCCAATGGCTCCTCAATGGATACAAGTTATATGAATCTCCTCCCTATGTGCAGCTGACGCAGCACGCCAATGTTATATATTGGAGCTCCGCGCCTGTTTTTTCTCCGCTGTACTAAAGTTCACCGTTGATTGTAATTTCTCTGTGTTTAATTGGAATAAACGTTTTAAAAACTATAAATTGAAGTCGAAACCCATTGTCATTATTTACACACTTAACCTACATCCGTCCAATCCAATTTGCTGGCCACCAGTAGGATTGGTGCTGGATCGGAAGGGGTGACCTAACTGACTCCCAAAGAATCGAAACTGAGAGAATGTGGTCTCGTGATAGTCCTAACTGACTCCCAAAGAATCAAAAGTGAGAGGACATCGTCCCGTGATAGACCTAACTGACTCCCAAAGAATCAAAAGTGAGAGAATGTGGTCCCGTGATAGACCTAACTGACTCCCGTAGGCCGTCAGCCCCAACGAAAATGCAAACCCCTCAGATCCCAACTAACTCCCAGGAAAATGCGTTTGTTCAGGAAGAGGGCTCTAACAACCTCACAAGGAGTGTTTTAAACGCGGCGTTTGTTTTGGGAAGAGGTGAGAAGCCAGCCAACTCGGTACAAGTTCCACG
Organism: Cyrtorhinus lividipennis; assembly: GCA_019603395.1. Taxonomy (NCBI): domain Eukaryota; kingdom Metazoa; phylum Arthropoda; class Insecta; order Hemiptera; family Miridae; genus Cyrtorhinus; species Cyrtorhinus lividipennis. Next base: position 3,325,087 of record CM034000.1, read on the forward strand.
GTGAGGTCCATCAGCCAAGACCAGAAATGGATTTTAAAATACATTGATAAGCAAAGGGAAGGGGTATCCAATTTACAAGTTCGTCAAGAAACTGTCCTCCAAACTCCGACCCCACTTTGATGACGAACAAGAAGAAGTTCAGGATGACGAATGAATTTTATTTATTTAGAGTGGCTTTTGTACATATTTTTACGTATTTGACGATATGTAGGATTGACGAGATTCGACAAATACCACAAATTTTTAACCACACCTGCACGTTGTCGTGGAGACAGTCCTAAGTCTGTGAAGTGGGAAGGAAAGTTTGTGGCAAACACTCCTACACTCAGGGAGTCAGCTAGGCTCTTTCGCCAGTTTTGTTTCTCACCGGGAGTCAGTTAGTACATCTGAAAAATCTGAAAAGCAGTATGGATTGACACACAACCATAGCTTTTCCAAGGCCAAAGTACACTGCTGAGTTAGTATCAGACTTTAAGAGTTTGCACCATCAACACTCCGGAGCCCATCTGCTACATCTAGGGATGATCGATACCGGGGAGGATCGATATGAGTACTAGTATCGGTATCGAAAGAATAGTATCGATACCAAACAAGTATTGGATCAAAAGTATCGATACCGACAAATATCGGTATCGAATAAAAACTCGGTGCTCCGCGTCTCGCAAGGGGGCTTGCCCCCGGTTACCACTATTTAGGTACATACTTCAGACGAAATCATTGAAACACAGAGTGTGTTTTACTGATGATGTTCAAGCGCAATTTCGCTACTTTCCTCCAACTAAACCAGAACCTTATATAATCACTGCGTCACACGCTCAAGTAAATCACCTTATCAATGAACACAAAACTAACAATAAAGTGACCACGGAACAAAATAACACGGTTTTATTACTGGTATGATAGCAAGGCATTCTTCTTCTTCACAAGACTACCCCTAGCTAAAGCAAGGAAGAGGGATCTCTCTCCAAACCCTTCGAGTCTATAGTATGAAAATGGTACTCGAAGTTCTGGCCAAAACAAGTGTAGCACCTTTAGGAGAGGGCCTTCTTGATTCTTAATTGGTAAAATGTAAGGTACCGTTATTGTTTGATAGTTTTTTCGATAGCGATTATTTTTACCAAAACCAGTATCGGTATCGAAAGCAGAGTATCGATACCAAAAGATCGGTATCGGAAGAAAAGTATCGATACCATATCAATATCGATCGGTATCGGTCATCCCTAGCTACACCACAAAATCTATCGGAAAGATGAGAAATTTCCACAAATAACGAGTCAACTTGATCTGTCGATTGATTAGTATATTTCAAAAAATTCACCAATTTCTCACATTTGAAATTTCATTGTATTTCAACCATAAGTAAACCGCTTTGACGAACAACCATTTATGACGACAGAAGAATAAAATCACTTCCAGAAATCAAGTATTATAAAACTAAAAGATAATACAAGCAATATTATTAACGAACCTGCAAATGCGCTTCAACTGTTTTCTAACTAATATAACCGTAATTTTGGGCGGTCAAAAATAAAAATAGCTTTTCGATTGGAACGGTTTGAGGGACAAATTAGATTCCTTGTTGACGTGTGTGAATCAAATTAGGTAACTTCGTTTTTTTTTCTTTTGTGGATATTGACAAGTGATTTTTATTTTTGACCGTAAAAGAGGAGAGTTATTCAGTGGAAACAAAGGACGAATTATTTGAAACATAAGTCAGTATTTCTTACAGGCTGGTTGACATGGGGAAATGTTCGCTTTGGCCACTTCAGATAAATTAAATATAAACCGTACAAATTGACAGAATAATTAATAATACAAACATAAAATACGACTTAATTGATGTGTAAAATTCAAAACCCGACTCGGTTTGTGTCGATGAGGGTTTGAAGTTTGTTAGTGACGCGAGAAAAATCGGCGTCACGAGAGAGGCGAAGGTATTTTTTGTCCCCGTCGGCGATTTCAGCGATCCATCCAGGCACGGCCTCCATGATCATGGAGATGTGTCGTTTTAGATCGTCTGAAAAAAGAGAAAAAGCAGTGAGTAATACCGACAGTCTATTTCTACGAAAACAATGTGCACACTAGTTAAAACGATTTCGACGGTTAGGTTAGAGATGGTTATTCTTCCTTATTCTACTCCTTATGATTATCATCAGTAACCCACATGAACAATATTTTATTGTAGATTTGGATTCTAACCAAAATTTCATCAAGATATTGTCATCAAAATTTCAACCAATTTATCCGCGCAACCGGTTTAGCGAGCACGCTAAGTTGAGTAACCCTAAAATTGTCAAATAGTGAAAGATGGTGAACTCTTAAGTGTGGCACATGAATTTTCATTATTTTTAAACTCTGATCACGTGATGCTATTCGTTTTTTTTTTTTTTTTTTTTTTTTTTTTTTTTTTCCCGTTGGTGAGCTTCTTTAGCACACTAACGAAAGGAGTATAGCTGTTGAAAACAGGCGGCTAAAATCATCATGTGAATCAGCATTAAAAAACGCTGCAAATTCTTACACACGGGTTGGTTATTCCTCGTACCAGGCGCATGGAGACTCATTTCCTCAACATGGAGAAAATGGGGGCGTGGCGGGTCTCGGACCCATCCCAATCGATTCAGCGTCCAAAATTTGGTGGAAAATGATACCCCACACGCCTAGGTACCAGAAATCCCGAAAACACATATTCAAAATGGGTAATAGATACCCAATTTGACCCATAACTTCTTCCAGTGGGTGCCAAACGTTCTGGGACCCTTTTTATTGGATTCAGCGTCCAGAATTTAGTGGAAAATGATACCCCACACGCCTAGATTGCAAAAAATCTCAATCCATTTTCCGAATTTCATTACATGAACAAATGACTCTTGACACTTGTTACTCCGTCTAAATTGAAGACTCACCTTGGGAGAGGTTCTCGCGAAAAGATTGCGACAGTTTCTGCAATACGACTGGCAGCGGGATGACGTTCTTGCGTTCGAGGACGTAAATGTTTCGAAGGATCCGAGTGAGCTCAGGAAGCCGAGTCAACTCCAAACGGCGCTTGGTCTCTTCAGGGCATCGCGTCAGAAGAGCGGCAGTTTTGGCAGCTTGTTTGGCCCTCACCTGGAAATGGTTGAACGTGAACTTGACCATTTTTTCAAGTGTGAAACGGAGTAAGGGAAAGCGTAAAGCGGAACTTACTTTTTCCAGCAAGGCCTTGGGTATGCCTTTAAGCGCTTTGGTGAGCGCTGCAGTCGCGATGGCGGTGTCTGATGGTGGAGAGGGTGCTGGAGCTCCGCTCAACCTTTCTAGCGCTTTTCCCATCCGGTTGTTGCATGAAAGCATGTCTTTGGCTTTATCTAAGTACAAATCAAGGCAACAACGATTCAATAAACAGAAAATTGCCCACACAAGAGCAACGCCATGATGCGAAATTATACTCACTGAGGACATCCCGAGCGGTGGATAATTTCTCCTGCACTGGAGCTGACGGGAGGGCTGCAGGCGTGATGTCGGGACAAGATCCGTCGACGTTGAAGTCTGGATGCCATCTCATCAATTCCTCACGGGGGATCACCAAAGGAGGGTTCAAACCTCGAAGGAACACCTGAAATCATGGTATTGACGGTAAGTAAAACAAAAAATATTAGAGGTGCCCAGGCCAAGCTCGCTGGAAGTCAGCAGGCAAGTAGGACCCACCCACCACATAGACACTGGTCTGCACAATATAATGAAATAGTATTGCCTGTATAATAATCAGGTTGCACAAGCTCACAGCCATGCTGGACCGAGGGCAGCCTGGAAGGTCCGCAGGAGTCTTATTTATTTACAGTACACGGGAACGAGCCCAGTTTACAGTTGTATATTGGTCGAATCAAACATTTGTGGATTATGAAAAGAATAAAAAATAAGAAATGAGTAGTTATAAATGGGGTAACCATTGGGAGTTCAAAAATTATTGAGAGCTGCAGAGTCAGCGAGGAGCAAGGCATCCAGCAGGCGTCTCTTGAGGATGGCAGGAGGGAGGGTGAACAGATCCATATCCGCAAGCAGATGGTTGGCAGTGCGAGGCAGACGGCTGAGGGGACGGTGCAGCATGTAGTTGGTCGACGTGAAGGGGACCCAAAAGAGGTCACGTGTGCGGGAGCCTGGTCTTGGGACCCGGAGACCAATCTGGTCCAGGAGAAACGGCGCGTCAATACGCCCAGAGAACAGGCCGCTGAGGAAAGCCATGTCCGCGATAGTGCGTCGGTCAGCAGGGCTGGGGAGGCGATACTGTCTCGAGGTATGCCTATGCACACGATCAATTTGGTCAGTGGTGGTCAGTTTGGTGGTGGTTGTGGCAGCCATAAAACGGGCTCCAGACGACTGAGGCGTACTCAAGGCATGGCTGAACAATGGCACGATACAATGTGATGAGGCTGGGATATGAGTGAATTCCCTAGTATTCCTGCTTGAGGAAACCCAGAGACCGCATAGCTCGAGAGTTCACCGGCAACACGTGCTCATTGAAAGTGAGCTGCGGATCCAGACATACCCCAAGGTCATGGATGAGTGACGGACGCGCAAGTTGAGATCCATTGATGCTGTAGATATGGTATATAGGAGATGACGATCGATGAAAGGTGGATACCGCGTTGCTAGGGTTCAGGAAGAGGCCTTGCATTGCGTAGTAGATCCAGCAAAGGCTTGTAGGACCATAGGACTTGTAGCGAACATAGAAATTTATGTGGGATTTCTGGACAGTCCACCAAATCACAGCAACGCAAAAGCAATACGTCCGACATTCGTCTACGTCTCTCGAGGGGCCTCAGGGCCTTTCCTTATACAAGTGGAAATTCTCCCATGGAAATCAAGGCCTTAAGGAGTCAAATCGAAGGAAACTCATCTGAACCCTCTCCAGCATCATCCCGCCGTTTCCATTAGAGAGCGACCAGAAAGCAGGACAATACAAAATACACATTTTGACCCCCTTTACGACCAAAATCTGCGGAAATTTGCTCATTTTGGTCTAGACACCTTGAAAACGGGAAAAATGTAAACCCTGATGGTATTCCCCAGCACCCTCCATGAGCTTACAGGCCTGTAAAGAGGTTGGCAGTTGATTGTCTCATGCAGCCTTCCATGTTCTCTTGGTCGATGCAACAAACCAATCCTAATTACAACTTACCTCATGCTGGTCTTTCACTTTCTCAATGAGAGCGGTGTAGAAATTTCTTCGTCGTTCCAACGTCATTGAGGGCGTCATCGACATCTTGCCGCGCTCTTCAATCTCTTTAACATCGTAGGAACCTGCACGAAAAAGGAAAAAACGCTGAAAATTCATTTACACAGGTTGGTTAATCCTCGGACTAGGCGCATGGACTCATTTCTTCAACATGGGGGAAATGGAAACAGTGGGTTCGGCAGGTCCCGGACCCATTCCAATCGATTCAGGGTCCAAAATTTAGTGGAAAATGATACCCCACACGCCTAGGTTACAGAAATCTCGAAAACACACATTCGAAATGGGTAAATAGGCACCCATTTTGACCCATACCCTCATCCAGAGGGCGCCAATCGTACCAGGACCCATTTCATTGGATTCAACGTCCAAAATTTAGTGGAAAATGATACCCCACTTGCCTAGATTGCCAAAAATCTCGAAAATCCATGATTCAAAAAACACATTTTCAAGGAATAACCAACCAAAATCAGAACGAGTTGGCTACAAGGGTGTTTTTTTTTTCACGAAATTCACGACCAAAAAAAGAAGAAAGTCGAGTCCTAAGCGTGTCATATTTAATTTCATTTATTTATTATTTTTTATATTTACCTTCAGGGATCACAGGTTTCAGGACGAGCTCGTACTGATCTCTTTGTCCACCCAAGACTCGAATTTTCTCCCGTCTCAGCTCATAAGCAGTCGGCATGACGGTCAATATTTGCCCGATGTGTTCTTCAGTTAAATTTCTAATGACCGAAAATTAATCTGAGTGTTGAGAGGAACGAAAATACAAAACTGGACGCAATTGAACGAAAAACTCACCTTTTGGATAGCTGTTGCGCGGATGCTTTGACTTTGGTGAAGGTGGCCGCCTCGTTGCGATTGAACATCATTGAAACAACCGTGTCCACAGATCTGAAACGCG
>CM034000.1:3331872-3349962 GCA_019603395.1 Cyrtorhinus lividipennis
GACGAAAGATGAAACAGATAAAGATAGGGATAAGAAGAAGAACAAGAAATGATGGCAGTTTGGCCAACCTTTTTACCTTTCCTACACCTGGGATCCTGGATTGGCAACAATGACAACCCTGCATAGATAGCAAGGTCATGCTCATGATGAAAATTGCATTGCACACATCTGGGGCATAAGGACTGTCATGTTGGTAGGAAGATAGCGATCTGTTAAAGGAAAAGGTTGCCGAATCTGTTCAAAAGTAGGATAGTAAGTTTTCGAACATACGCCCTCCAACCAGCGATAGTGGGTAAAAAAAACATCGAACCTTTCGCCATCAGATGGCAAAAACATCGAACATCGAAGCTCACCATCGCATGATCAACCCTATATTCCGTGCCCCAGTCAGTGAAAATATTCTGCAGTAATATTTGCTAGATTATTTATACGAGTAGTATTCAAAATATCACAATTTATCAATATTACGAGGGAATCTCCTTTTCGGGGATTTACAGTCAGGTGAAATCGCTACGACTGGTGGCGGAAACACGAAACTAATCATCGGGATTCTTCAGAGGACACAGGCGGTAGCGAACGCATGCGTGTGACGTCCATTCGTTCCAAAGGACTTCGACATCGGTCAACCTGTGTGGATTCAAAGAGATTGAACGCAATAAAGAGCGGAAAAGTATATCCGGCAGCGTTCAGATGGAGAATTACACCGCGTTCAATCCCAGAAGACGGATTACACTACATTACATTACATTATGAAAGTTCTCCATTCCCTACAGTAATTTTCAACGTAATGGAGGTCGTGTTCCAAATAGTAATTGAATCAATCTCTGATCGATGTACAAATAGGAATAAATACCTATATACCTAGCATATTTAACAGAAAAGCTTTTTTTTAATTATTTTATTTTATTTTTTTGGTCATTCCATGAATAATCAACCTATGTTTTCATGCAGAATGTCATTCTCTCCGATTCGGCCCAAAATTTTTTTCTGGACGTTTCATGGTGTCTGGATCAAAAATGGTCAATGTCCGTCCGTCGTACGCCGTACGCCGTCCATTGTCCGCGCCGTTTTTGGTAGTAGAAAATTTTCTAAAAAACTGAAATTTGGGTCAGGGGTCTGTTCCCGGCCTAGAACGGTCCTCGAAACATTTCAGCCCGATCGGACCAAATTTGGGCGGGGTAGGGGTCAAAATGTGTTTTTTGAAAAATGGATTTTCGAGATTTTGGGCGATCTAGGCGAGTAGGGTATCATTTTTCACTAAATTTTAAACGCTGAATCGATTGGAATAGGTCCGAAACCCGCCACCCCCACTGTTCCCCCCATTTTCCCCATGTTGAAGAAATGAATCTCCATGAGTCTGGTCCGAGGAATAACTTTTTTTTTTTCATAACCATAATTAATAACCATAACTTTTCTTCCTTGCGTCCGCTCTGAGCACGCAGGTCTCTAGTGACTACTTGAATTGCTCGTTTTGCTTCGATCGTGAGAGTCTCCCGTCGCCCACCGAGCGAATGGTTTGACGTAGACGGCGGAGAAGGGGGAGGGAGATAAGCTCCTCTCCACCGAGGTGTGGCCAACTCGGGGAACTACGGATAAATCCGTAGATGAACTAACAATCTCTCTCTCCATCAATTTATTATTTATCCCTACAAATTATTTTTCTTTTAATAAGCTGAATCACTAATTCATTACCTAGCGTAAAACAATGAAAATATATCTAAATTGAATTTACAAAAAAAAAAAAATTATTATAGGGGGAGTAAGAGAAGGGAGCGGTTGAGGGATCTGGATAAATTAACTCTACAGCTAGGTGTGCACATTTCAAAAATTCAAATTAAATACACGAAATTTGTATTTCTGATGACGAGAAATTCCATGTGCAAAAAATTATACTAGGTAAATCTACCATCCCAATTTAAAATGATAATGTTGGCCTCCCAAGCGGGAATAAACGTAAACCAATAAACGACGTAAAATAAACCAGAAACTTGAGTACCTAAATGAGTAGTGGAGAAGGAAGAAACAAATATTCAGCATAGAAAGAAGTCATGTAGAAACAGCACTTTCAACCTAATGCCTTGATTTTGCGAGATCATTAATTCATTCTTGACAAACCTAGATCCTTATTGACTTGAAGAATTAAGAAATTAGAACTAAAAAAATACTTGAAAATTAACTATCCAATTTCTGGCATTGAAAAAGAATTATTTAATTCCCTGAAAAAAATTTAATGCCGCATTCGGGCCCGAATTTTTCCGGTCAGATATAAAATAAGTACTTTGAAATTCAATTTTTGAGGGTTAACAGCGAGTGATGTTCTGTTTCCAAGCATTTTTTGAGCCTTGATTCGATTAAAATGGGACGATTACCGTGTGAAGAGACAAGATACTGTTGACAACCGACACACTATCAGGTACGACCACCCTAGGTACCTGGGGGTGCAGCTGGCAACGAACTTTGATCCATCAGCGAATCTTTCATAGGCAAAGACAAAAGCTCTGGCATCCTTCGGCAGTACAAAGACACTTGCTTGGGTTGCCTGGGGCATCCAATACCGATGCAAGGCAATCATGTACGTAGCCCTCTTTGAGTCAGTCATGGTGTATGCCTGCCCGGCATGGACAATGCAGGCGCGGAGCAAGCACTGGGTGGAGTTGATTAAAGCACAGCGCAGCGCTCTCCTGCTGCCAATAGACATCCATGCGAGAGCAGGGGCAACAGGATGGATGCTGAGCCATGGCAGAGGGAGCCCCATACCAGGCTGCAGCACATCAGAGCAGGTGGAGCGGTGGTCCATGGAGGAGTGGCAAGCAAAATGGTCGACATGTAGGAAGGAAAGACAGAGCAATAATTTTACTAACATCGACCATTTTGTCTCCCAATTCCTGACGGGCCACGGGGACCTTGCAGCCAAGCTACATGGATTCAACCTGAAGACATCCCCTCTGCGAATGCGGCCAGGTATAGACGGCCCGCCACGTCTTCATGGAGTGCCCCAAATACACAGCTGCAAGAGACAACTGGACATCAGCGGTAGTACCAAACGGAGAGGTCTCTTGGAGGAAGCTGTAAAAACCAGAGAACTTCAGCTCAACAACAAGGTTTGCGCACACAGTCATGCAGGCCAGGATGGCCTATGGCCAGACAAGCCAATAACCCTTCTCCAAGCCCCATCCTGGGCACTGCTCTGAGCAGTGGCGAATAGCGTGGCAGGAGTTGAGCGGAGCCAACCGCCTAAAAGGGCACGAGAGAAGATGGGGAGATTTTTTGCAAACTAGATGTGTGGGGGTATAATTTTCCACTAAATTCTGGACGCTGAATCCGATGAAATGGGCCCCAGAACGATTGGCACCCACTGGAAGAGGTTATGGGTCAAAATGGGTATTTATTACCCATTTTGAATATGTGTTTTTGAGATTTCTGGAACCTAGGCGTGTGGGGTATCATTTTCCAATAAATTTTGGACCCTGAATCGATTGGAATGGGTCCAGTACCCACCACACCCACTGTTTTCCCCATTTTTCCCATGTTGAAGAAATGAGTCTCCACGCGCCTGGTCCGAGGAATAACCAACCCATGTGAAACAATTTGCAGCGTTTTTTAAACAAATAAAATGCATAAGTCAACAATATGATCGTCAAGTTGCGACTCTCACCCTTGCCGTCTATTGATTTCTTCCTGAGACTTAGCCCTACGGATTTTTCGACGACGTGGATGGCTACCTTGGCGATAGGTGAGTTCAACTCACTGAATTCCGAGTTATCTTGTGGTGATCGTGTCGTGAGTAGCTTGTAGGAATTATGTTTCATCTGCATTTGGTACGGTAATCTAATTAAGTCGACGGATCACGTTCGATTTCTTTGAAATACAATATGGATCTCATAATTTCTAACTTGGTTTAGGTGTTGGTGCTTTTTGAAATAGATTCGCTTTAATTTCTTCTACTGCCTTGACGGGTGGAAGGATCCTTTCCGCTACTTAAGTACCTTCCTACTTCTGATAGAATTGTACAAAGACTGCTACTTATATTATAGCGGTGGATGGTTTCTAACTTCTAGTCGTTAGACGTGCCATACGGAATGGAAAAGACTTCGAGGGTTCAACTCGCTATAATCGCATGCGCGTAGACACCTAAAGTCGTTCAGATCACTTTGACTCGTCACAAAAATGAAAGAGAGCAATCATATTTGCGAAGTGTGCGGCAAAGCATTCGACGCTTCGTTCAAATTGAAGAAACACATGAGAGCGCATACGGGCGAGAAGCCGTACACTTGTAAAGAATGCGGATTGTCCTATTCGCAAAGTGGCGGCCTCAGAAATCATATCGTCATTGTCCATCGAAACGAGAAGGTGTTCCAATGCTTCTACTGCGGAAAAGGGTTTCCAATCAAAGACAGGCTCAAACTCCATTTGAGAATCCACACTGGAGAGAAGCCTTACAGGTAACACGGACTTGTAATCTTTCTAACCTAAGTAGTCAATCTAGAGCAATAACAGTTATTATTGAGCGATAATTAGTGGGTCCTAGTGCGAGCCTAATCATAGTCAGCTGCCCTGTGTAAGCATGACGTTCAGCCATAAAGCTCATATTGATTCGTTGGTCTAATGTATTGTCATGTAAAGCAAAGATTAGGGGGGGGGGGGGGTGTCCTAAGATCTTTTCGGATATAGCTGTTTACATGTAGACTAGGATAAAGTCTTTAGGATAAATCCGCTGAAGATCAGGAGCAGGCACAGACAGCAGTGATGATACCGAAAGCAGCAAATACGAGGGCTATCCAGAAAGTAGATTACGTTTGGAATTAAAAAAAAAAAAAAAAAAAAATGAACAAAGTATAGGAAACCAAGGTAAAACCCAAGAATATGGACCATTGTCGCGTTATCAGCTGATATCGATAGTACGCTCTGTCGATATGCACTATCGATATATACGCGAAATATTTATCCCTGTCAGCCATATTTGTTTTTTTAAAAAAGGAGGGAAAATACTAAATTGAAATAAAATAAATAAATTGAAATAAACTTACCTCGTACTTTTGGCATAAAATGTAAATAGAATAATTATTGGAAGAAGTGAAAGTAATGAAAAAATTGAAATTGACTTGAAATTGAATCTTTTGGAAAATATTAAGCTTCACTAAGCCTCTCACTCCCGCCATCTGGCCGATATACATTGGCCACATCCTTGAGAAAAGAGAAATTGGGGTCCACAGAACTCATGGTCGACTAATCCAAGTTGAACAAATGTAAATTCAGAGCAGGACTGGAGATTCCCACAGTAATACGCTCGCTGGAACAGTGGACACGCACAAGGAAGGATGGAGGGAAAATGTACACCGACTGAAGTGAAGTGACTGAAGATAGCAGGAGGAGACAAAAAGGAGGCAACAACAAAAACTTTCGCGACCGTATGCGCTATATCATTGCTATCAGTTGATAACGCCACAACGGTCCATATTCTTGGGTTTAGCCGGATAAAGTCTTTACGATAAATCCGCTGAAGATCAAGAGCAGGCCACAGACAGCAGTGATGAGGCCAACTGAGGAGGGCTATCCAGAAAGTAGATTAAGTTTTGGAATTTAAACAAAAAGAACAAAGTATAGGAAACAAATTTGATTATGTACAGATGAAAGCCACATCCAAATACTACTTTTCTACATAGGCATCATTCAAATTAAGGCCTTTATCGTGGCGATGTAGGAGCTTGGAAGTTCCTTTGTCGAAAAATTCAGCCGCCTGCGCCTCCAACCACTTTGTTGCTGGGTTCACATAGACGCGGTAATGATGTGCGTATCGATACAAATATTGATACAGCGGGAAAATATCGATATTTCGTATCGATGCAAGCGGGTGTATCGATACGGCCGTATCGATATACCGATTCCCTTTGCTTGAGAATGTGGATGAATAGAAGTCAAGCAGAATTGTAGAGAGAAATAGCTGGGGAAAAGTCTATAGGATGCGCTAAAATCGCTTTGGTCGCTAATCGCCACTGGTTACACCCCATATTTTTTTCCCCACTGTATCAGTATCAATATTAATATCGTATAGATAACTCTCTCTCTATAGCTTGTTTCATGATTCAGTTAATTTGGATATTTAAAGATGTAAGAGAGTTCTACATTGAAAAAAGGTTAGTTAAAGTTTAAAAAATTATATATTTATTTCGATTAATATAAAATTAGAGGTTAAGGTTAATTTGTTATTGTTTGGCTATTGGCTTTCGGTTTCGATATATCAATACAATAATATATCGATATAAATAATCGATACTGATAAATATCGTAAATTGTATCGATACAAAGAAATATCGATACACCAGGCCGTATCGATACGTCCATATCGATACATTGAATTTCTATACGTATCGATACGCTGTATCGATAAACCGGCCTGTATCGCCCATCACTAGGACGCGGTTTCTCCGTTAGCGGCAACTGTGGTAGAATGGTGGGGGAAATACGTTTTGATGGATGTGTTGCGGCAAGCCCGTTCGTGGAGCTGATTGGTGGAATATCGGAGATAACATGAGATGACAAAACAGCTGGGAGAGCTGCGCCGAGACCAACTGCGCATGCGTTACTGCGGCAAATATCAAGATGATTTGATGTATACAGACCGCTTCAAAAGTTCACCTGCGGCAGCTACAGTAGACCCATGGAGCCAATCAGGTGACCAACGGACCGACGGAAAAACCGTGTCCATGTGAACCCAGCTTTACCTCTTCTTGCAGCAAAGCGCTGCAGCGCCAGCGACTTCTTCATTGCTGGGAATATGTGGAAGTTGCTGAGTGCCAGGTTGGGACTGTATGGCGGATTGAAAGATTCAAGAACTTTACAAGTGACATTTGCCTTGTCATATGCCAGGTGTTGTTGTGAATCAACAAGATCTTAGAGCTCAACATTCCTCCGCTATTGTTTTGAATTGCTGCTGAGTTTTTGGAGGGTTTGGCAATACCTTTGAGAGTTTTATTGTAGTGCCTGCTTCCATTTATATCAGTTTACAGTTTTTTACAGTCAGAAACCTTATTGCTGCATGCACAGACATTTCAAACCATCACATTTGAATGGAGCACAGCACAAACCTCTCATTAGCACAGCTAGATGCTGACTGAGCTGCGCAACACTTTGACCCCAAGATGGCCGCGCTAGCCCCGCCCCTAGCGGACACAGACGAAAACGTAATATACTTTCTGGATGACCCTCATAGACTAGGATAAAGTCTTTACGATAAATCCGCTGAAGATCAGAAACAGGCTACAGACAGCAGTGATGAGACCGAAATACAAGCTAAATGACAACGTTTTGGTGAACACCAATTATCAGACTTCTCTTCTAACAAAATTATTTTTCCTGGTTTTGAGTGGATTTTTGTTGATTAATGTTTAGATAATCAACATAAGTAACCATGCCCCAGACCCTTTCGATTGGCCCCAAAATGTAACAGTGTCTACATCAAACCTCCCCAATATTGATTATTCCTTGAGAGTGAGTTTGGTGATTCCCGAACTCACTCCAATCAAATCAAATCAAATATTCATTTATTGGCAACAACATAGGTATACCTCCATTTCATTTATGGTTCCCAGAAATTATGAACAAAATAAAGTGAAATATATGTTTCCTTTTATCTACATGACAAAAAGTAGCACCTCTATTATATTATAAGAAAATTTATTGAAAATCCAATTAAAAAAATTAAATAATTTAAAGAAAGATGGTTATCAAATATTTTTCAAGTTTTAACTATATCAATTTATTCATTAACGAATTCGACGGATAAAGACCTCGAACCCTAAATAACCAAAAATAATAAAAACTCATTTAAATAAAAAAACTAATTGAATAAACATTTCACGGACACCTAAAAAAATGATACATGTTATAAGTCTTATAAAAATAATATTCATATTTATATTCAGCTAAGAAAATATTTTATTTTTTAAATTAAATGATAAATATTATAAATATAAATGAATTTGTCCCCACAAATATAAAATTTAATATTAAGATAAATGATTATCCCCCCCCCCAGTAATCAAATATCACAATCTTTGAGAAGATTCCAAAAGATGTTCCAGCATATTTTGATTTTATAAGATGCCTGATAAAAAGGGCTAGTGCAACTTACACCAAAATATAAAAAGATAAGCTAAATAAGCTTTTAGGTTCATACCCTGACTATAGAAGATAAACTTCTTCTTTTTAATTAAAACATCAAGAAAATCATTATTTTTAACTATAACTATTATTAGAACAATAATAGTCCTAAGATCAAGAAATTGAATAAATATGTGGGTAGGATTAGAAATTAATTTATTATCATTTATCCCAATAATATCAGAAGGTAAAAATCCATATAAATCACAAGGAACAATAATATATTTTTTAGTTCAAAGTATAGCATCAAGAATTATAATTATAACAATTATATTCATACAGAAATTTAACGTATGAATTCCTTTTGTAGAATTCAGTGTTAGCTCTTGGCAAAATTATACCAGACGAAGTAAAATTTCGACTGCTAGAAGCAACTGAAACATGCTCACTTTTGATCCCAGAACGAAATAAATGTATGCATGATTGAACTAAAAATATTTGAGTGGTGTTTTTTCGATTCAGCGTTCAGCATTTAGTGGAAAATGATACCCTAAATGCCTACTTTTAAACAAAATCCTCCAACAGAAATGTCTTAAACTCTGAACTTTCGGCCAGGGACCTTTTTTCGGCTGTACTTGGTTCCCGGAAAAATTTCAGTCCGATCGGAGAATCTCCCAAATTTGGAGAATTTTTTGGTAATAATATATTATGTATATAATATATGTAATATAGTATATTTTAACAAGGCACGGGTATTATTTTGGACGTTAAATCGATTGGAAAGGAGTTCTGGACACTCCACACTCACTTTTTTCCTCATTATCCTGCTCAATATAATAGACGAATAATCAACGATTGTGAATACATTTTTAGAGTTTCTTTTTTGTTAATATGGATTCAAAAACTGTCTGTAACTGCTTTAATTTAAAGTTTAAACACAGCCGTTCTATTGGCTCTGCTTTATTTGCAGACAATCGCCCCTAAATAAGGCAAAGTATAACGGGTATGAAGATAATTTTTCAAAAATGTTGGGTTGTAATGTATCATTTTTTCATGATTTCGGTCGCTGATTGAAATGGGTTTTGAGTCGATTACCATAATGGAGAGAAAGTAAGGGTGGAATCCTTCCCGTTATTTGAATATCTTCTTTTTTTTTTAACGGTGACCTGCACCCAATTATTACTTAGAAAATTTGTTCTTCTGCCTTAGAGCTTTCGCGAATCATGAAAGTTAATTTTTGTTGACTGAAAATTGACGGCTATGTCCATCACCCAATAAAATAAGTTTAAATTTGGGATTTTCAAATCTAACAAAAATATTCGGTAGATAAGCCTCATTAAGCCATCATTCAATAACACCACCCACCCAAAAGAAAAAATTTCAAAGCCCTGAAAGCACCTGTTGGGTTTTGTTTTTCGGGTCGCTGATTTCGAATCTTTTGCCATTTTTTCCGATCAATTGCTCTCAAGGTCATTTGAAGGTAATGGAGAAATACGCTAACAAACTATTGCTCAAAAAATCTGAAAATTCAGACGATAGGTTTTTTAAACGCTGAATCCGAAGCTGGTGTCGGTTTACCTTCATAAGGTTCAAAGTCAAGGGTCATTTGAAGGCCAACCAAAAAAATAACCTCAAAAAAAATTGTCATCTTTATTCATTGTGTTGCGAGGGTCGTTGAATCCAAATCCAGTTGGTTTGATCATGTCTGGTTATCTGAAGGTCATTTAACAGTCGAATTTTAAAGAATAGGTTAAAAAATCTGAAAAAATTCAGAGAAAAGTTTTTTTAGAATGCTGATTCCCTAGAGTCTAGTTTTTGGTTTTACCTTCACCCAAGTTCAAGTTCCAGTTATTTTAAGGTCAAACCAACAAAATGAACCTCATAAAAAATTTTTGGTAAAAAATTTATGTTATGTTTTTGAGGTTGCTGAATCAGAAGCCAGGGTTGGTTCAATCATGTCGTGGTTATTGAAGGTCATAGAGGAACACTCACATCTACATTTTGAGTAGCAAAGAGAAAGTTGGAGTGAAAGGTTTTCTAGGAACAAAAAGTTCTCTCCTACTTTCGTCGTAATTTTTCAATGTGAAGAGTGTGAATGAAGAGTCGCAAAGCGTTAGTGAAGAGTTTCTAGGAACAGGCCCCTGGCCCAAAAGAATTTCTCATCTAAAAAAAAAAAAAAGGCAATAAACCGTGGAGTTTAAGGCCCGCCGTTCAAATGCCAATTTCTGGTAAAAGTTTATGTGTGTGTGTAAATTTAATTTCCTTAGCGTATGTTCAGCGTGGTACTGCTTCTATATGAACTCCCATCTTAATTCAAATAACCCAATATTTTCCCACGATTCATCGTTCAAAGTGACATTTATTTTTATGATTACGAATTTTTGAGTTTAAACCGCGCTCAGATTGCAGCAAGATTCAAGCCTGTCAAAAGCAAATGGTGCATCATCGGCATAACCTATATTGTCACACAAATTTGACTCTTATGGAATCTTTGAGTTATAGCTCTGCACAACGACACATTTCAAACGGTCACAAAATCCAATTTTTTTGGTGACCAATTGTCACGAAGTAGACTGAGCTTCAGACCTGTTGATCCATTTCCCTCCTCCTCTTTATTAATCCCTTCAAGTACCACCTGAAATTTTTTTTATTTTTTTTGCTAACTTTCGATAAGAAACTTATACACAATAATGTAAAAACTTATATGTTGATATCACAGTTTACATAACACATTTTGAGAGTTAATAATGGTAACGTAAGTCTAATAAACATAAATTAATACGCATACTAAACATTTTTACTAACAAACGTCGTACAACTCATAATGTGACTGCTGTTCGTTCTCGATGGCGCAATTTGATTACATCAAAAAAGACTTGAAACAAAATTTTCATCATTT
Organism: Cyrtorhinus lividipennis; assembly: GCA_019603395.1. NCBI lineage: Eukaryota > Metazoa > Arthropoda > Insecta > Hemiptera > Miridae > Cyrtorhinus > Cyrtorhinus lividipennis. The sequence goes on from CM034000.1 coordinate 3,342,872, forward strand.
GCGCTATGAAGTTGAATAGAAGAATAACATTTTAATAGATTAACACGTTGGCAATGGCAAGAGCTTACATAATTCTTGTTGTTATAGCAGTTCATTGCTGTAGGTAATATGATTCTTATACTTGACAAACTATTTAGAAATAATGAATAAATGGGTATTATGGCTGATTAATTTTAAAGAATGATCAAATGACGGAATTGTTTTGGTTTTTGTACAGTTTTCTAAATTCGTTTCCTTCAAATTAATTCGATTTACGGGGAAAAGGTGTTCCCGGCTGTCTTAATACTGCATGATGAAAGCAATGAGCCATATCAAGAGTTGAAGCACATTATAAGTGGCGGCTACTAGAAACAGGGGGGAGTGCAATTCTTGAGGGCCAGAACCTATATAATCACTACTCAAAGAGAACTGTTCTGGGAAATCATTTACAGTCACCAACCACCTACACAGGCTGAATGTGTTGTGTAAATAAAACACGTTGCGAGGACTGCCTCTTCAAACACATAGCACACACAATGGAAATTTTCGTGTGACAAACAAAACTGTATACTAGGCTTTGTGAGGTTATCTTAAAATTTGTTGTTTTAACCCTTGCTATTTCTACCAGAGCAGTAATGAGGCCTAAAAGTGCATCCACCTGCACCAAGATAATGTGTGTTCAGTTCTGAACTTCTTTAATTGCACCTCTGTTGATGTTCACAGTGACTGTAGTATCAGTTCATTGCTCCCCTGCTTTCTTTGTAAACGAAAACATGAACAGATGTAGTTTCACGGAAACATATCTACTTGTCAACACATTGGTACAATTGAATCAGTCTTGCAGATAGCTGTGGCAAATTCAGAATTCAGAAAAAAGGGCTCCAAATCGAATTTTACATGCAGATGAAAATAATGTATGCCTCTTACAAGCTAACTATTCTCCTGAAAGTGCAATTTTGGTTGCAGCACTTCCCAATTGGAGGTAATGGGAATCAAATCTGAAATGTTGATCCCCGGCAGGAGTGGAAAAAGGATTGGTGAATTACTAGGTTGGTTTGGTGAGCATGACAAATTTGGTTTAGGCGAAGCAGGGTTCCTAGATACATTGTTATCATGGCGGAAGCTGGCACCAACCATGGAGTATGTTTCCCTCAAGCATCTGAAAAGAAAGATGGCTGCAGCGACGCTATTTGGACGCATCTTTGATAGCACATGACAACGTTGGGGTAGGCAAGGCAGGGTCCCTAGATGCATTGTTATCATGGGCTGAGAAGGCACCCAACTATTGAGCAGAGTATGTCCCCAAGCAGCTTGAAAGTAAATGGCGCTGCAGCCAATCTGTTTTTGGGCTTCGTTGATGACATGACCATTTTGGGTTATTCAAGGCATGGTCCTAGATGCATCGTATCATGACTGTAAGATGGCACACCCACCATAGTATGTGCCTCAACAGCGTGACAAGGAAGAGGCTCAGCAACGCTATTTGTGCATCTTTGATGAGCAAAAAGGAAACAATTGGGTTATTCCGAGGGCAAGGGTCCTTGCTACATTGTATGTCATGTCTGAAGAAGGCACCCACTATGGAGCATAGTATGTCCCTCAGCAGCTGAAAAGGAATAAAGGCTGTCAAGGCGAACGCTATTTGGTCAATCTTTGGGATCATTACAAATTTTTTTGGGTTAGGCGGAGGCATGGTCCTTGCTACATACATGATATCAATGGCGAAGAAGCACCCAACTATGGAGCAGAGTAATGGGCCCCCTCAAGCAGCTTAAAGGATGATGCTGCAGGAGCGACGCTATTTTGTCCAATCTTGATGAGCATGACAAAGTTTGGGTTGGCTGATGCAAGTTCCTAGATACATTAATGTCATGGCTTGAAGAAGGCAACCCACTATGGAGTCAGAATATGGGTCCCTCAAGCATCTGAAAAGGAATGATGCTGCAGCGACGCTATTTGGCGGCCAATCTTTGATGAGCAGGAACCATTTGGGTAGGCGAGTCAGGTGGCTATATGCAATTGTTATCATGGCTTGGAAGATGGCACCCCCCTGGAGTATTTTTTCTCAAGCAGCTGCAAAGGAATGCGGCTGCAGCAATCCATTTGGTCCAATCTGTTCTGCTGATCATGACAATTTGGGTTAGGCGAGGCAGGGTCCTGATACATTGATATCAGGTACAGACTGCCCCACTATGGAGCAGATTAAATGTCCCTCAACATCTGAAAAGGCATGGGAAAGGCTGCAGCAAACCCATTTTGGCCAATCTTTGATAAGCAGAATGGGGTTAGTTATGTTTTTGATCTCATTTAAAAATCCATACAACTGTCAAGCCACAAGGAATGGTGTTTGCTTTGGTACAGCCATGACTAATGGTGGATTCCTGTAACTTTTGCAACTCTGTTGTCACACATGGAACACCACAATGCAGGCGGGTCAAGCAAAAGATGTAGATTGCAACCCAACCAAATGTACCCATTTCTTCACTCACTGCCAGGACCCTCCTTCTGCCTAAGAGTCAATCTTAGGACTCTCCAGTAATTTTAAGATGACTATTGGTAACACAATTTTCAACAACGCAATTAAGAATTTTATCTAAACTAAATGCGTGAACGTAACAATATGAACACAATTGGTATTCCTCCCATTTGTTCAATGACTACATCAGCGAAACCACCAAAACCGTTATTTCTAACACATTTATTGAACATTTACTGCAGTGACAATCCCGTTCGACAATCCAAACTCTGTGGAGTATAGCTATAAGAGAAACCAAGAAAGAAGTTATTAAATCAAGGCAATTGTGCTATGCCACCAGTGCGTTGGCAAAGGCAAGGAACCTTCATTGAATGACCATACACACAGTGGCTTATAGCGTAATTCAGTATTCAAATTGTCCACCATTTTCTTATTCAATATTCTCAGCATCATATAAAACTATCTTTATAATGACTCACTTTGTTCAGATGAGCACTACTACTATGGCTGTGTTATCAGAAATTTTCAACTTCCAGATCATTTCAATTTAAAATATATGGAACGACAAAGTTTGGGGCCAGTACTAATCATGTCGTTTTTAAAATATAGATATTCGCGTTTTACAAATAAACATTGATTGTTTCAGAAATATTTGTAAGGAAGCAAAAATTATACAGGTAACTTCTACGTACAAGATCAACAACTTTGTACGGATGACTACTTCATACACGAATAAGCTACAAATAATGAACAGGGATTTCATCTGGGATATGTTTAGAATAGAGAGTTAAAATTCACTATAATGAATGTCTCGTTTTAGAAAATGCATATAAGATAGTATTGAATGTTTGTTCCATTTAATTTTAACAGCAAATTGGTACAAGATAACTGTTAATAACTTGAGATAGTTAAGTCCTGTTGCAACGTCAGCTTTACTCTTGGTGGAAGTTGACTGTTCGGGTTGGTAAAAATTGGTGGAAAAATTCCAACCATCACAAGTAGAATGAATTCAGACTAGTCATCAGTAATTACAAGAAGAGAGAATGTATACTGGAGGGTTGGATGCAAATGAAGTAAACCTGTACATTTAGTCAGTTGACCGGAAAATTGGCATTGTTTGGAGCTTTCAGATGAGTTTGCCATGTCTAGAATGAGCAGCCAGGCAAACTGGTTCTGGCGGGGTGGAGAAAAAAAAACTGGAATGTCCTAGGTCTTAAAAGGGGACCGCAGGCAGGACAGGACCTTGAATTCGTTGCCCAAGGGTGTAGCATGTTATGTGGGACTAGAAGTGGCTAAAACCTCGAGTTCGATGGCCCACCAAGACGTATGGACATACACTAGGGAATACTTTTAGCCCTTGCCTGGAGGTACATGACGTGGGAGCAACATGACTCTTTCGACGAGCACTCCCGCCGTGGTAAAAGTTTCACTTCATTATCAAAATGACAGTCCATTCTGAGCACTGACCCCAATCATTCCTCTTGCACACATACATCTTTCTCCAAGATTGTTAGAGAGAATAAGTGACAAGTCCAGTTGTCCAAATAAAATGAATACAATATTAGTCCCCTACCGACTACGCATGCATTGTCCTCCATCCCACTTCACTCCAGGACCTAAGGACTCCCTAGCCTAACACTACGTGCATACTCTGAAGTAGCAGATCTATCGACCGTGTACTGTTCCCCCGATCAACTGACAAGTCCATGGTTGGTTATCAGCAGCTCCAAACGACACGTTGCTTTAGTAGAAAAATAAAGCGTCAACCGTTTTCAGAGGACTAAAGTAACAAGACGTTAAACGATTTCAGAACTTGTGACCCAACAAACTTCCCCGGGCGTTTTGCATATTTTAGAGCGCCTCACCTTATTATGGATCAATCCCCTACGGCGCGGGTGAAAATGTCAATCTACACCACAAGCCATCCGCAGTTCGTGCATTGTGCGAATCCACTTGTCTTTCGTTTGACCTTGGGCTCAGTCTAGATGGCAGCAGAGGCTGCTGTGAGCTTTGTGGTTCTGAGCAATGAGTGATCGACTGATATCGGCTGACGCTTTTTAAGTTTAACAGCGATGGTCGAAGGGACAGAGAAGAATATACTTGGGATGAAAGATTGATAAATCTTCAAACTGGCTGCTAAAGCACGGAGAATAGCTTTTTTACTCATATATGAATAGTTGGTGAATTCTCTAAAGCTCTTCCATGGAGCGAAGACGCTCGCTTTTGACTTGTCCATTGTAACTTTGGGCACAGCCAGTCGAGGAGGATTTGCACGTTCGCCCGCAGACCGGTCACTTCTTTAGGACCATGCCCCCTCTGGCAGGGGTGCGTCCCGATTGCTCTATGGCTGTCCGACGAAAGACTGATATGAGTCGTATCCCCTCCACAAATCCAGTTTTCTTCTATCTCCCAATTTCTCATAGCGTCAGAATTCTTCTGGAGGAGAATGCCAGAGATGGCTCATCCACCTAACGGCACTGAGTGTGTCGTCTTCGTCTGATCGGTTTCGTTCCCTTCGGAGCAATTCTCCATTCTCTTGGATCTGGGGATTTTGGTTTTGAATAAACTCTTAAATACAAACAAACCAAAAAACAAAAGACCACACCCATGCAATAGTACGGTTTGTTGGTTTTGGTGTATACGACGAGCATGCTTCTCCTCAAGTGAGCACTGCGAGAAAGCCCGTTGTCGCTAGATGGCATTTGGATGGCTTTTGCCAGTGTGACGGTCGAACAATGCATTTTAAGTGCCGTCGAATGTGCGAATGCCATGTGGCAGACGGCACCGACCTGTACGGTTCGAATCCCAAATGCGTCCTCTCGTGCACCGTCCACTCGACCACTCTGGCACGATCTCATGTCGCACCACGAACATTTATGCGGCTTCTTCGCTCCGCGTTGTGGATCCTCATGTGCTGCGCAATTGACCTTTGTACCGGCTTGTTGCTATTTTACACTCGAACTTTCAAATTGGCGTGAAACCACGCCATGTTTTCTGCAGGCTGTCGCGGCGTATGAACGTTTTTGGCCGCATGTGACATACGTAGTCCCTCCTCTCACCTGATTGCCGCTTGATGTGATGGAGCAAATTGTTTCGGCAAACGAAATTGCTGTTGCATTGAGGGCCAAAACGGTCGTCAAAAGTTGTGTGTGCGTTCGCAGATGCTGCGTCTCAACTGGCTGCCCCGAGCGAACGCCTTCGATACAATGGGGGCACGCTGAAAACGGAGAGAAAAATATTCTCAGTGACCAAAACCATCAACCGTGCAATAACCGGTGCAAATCAACTAATAACCTTTGATACCAGAAAAATATACAGGTGTTAACGTTTATAGATGACAGCCTTGAAGGGGTCGATTATACAACTCATTTTCAACAAAAATCAAATAAGTTTGAAAATAATTTCAATAGTCGGGACCTACCTTTTCAACTTCATTGACATTCGATCATCTTCATGAGAAAACCACGATTTTGGTTAAAATGTCCAATTTTTGGTGTCTAGATCAAAAAGCAAATTGCTCCTCCGCGTCCACTCCGCTTTGGTAGTAGAAAATTTTCTAAAAATCTGAAATTTGGTCAGGGGCCGTTCTGTCCTAAGTGGTCCTCGAAACTTTTCACCCATCGGACCAAATTGGGGGGTAGGGGTCAAATGTTTTTGAAAATGGATTTTTTGCAATCTAGGGTGTGGGTATCATTTTCCACTAAATTTGGACGGAATCCAATGAAAGGGTCCCGAACGATTGCACACCCACTGATGATGTAATGGGTCAAATGGGTATCTATTACCCATTTTGAATATGTTTTTTCGAGATTTCTGTACCTAGGCGTGTGGGGTATCATTTTCCACTAAATTTTAACCTGAACGATTGGAATGGTCCGGCCACAACCACTGTTTCCCCCATTTTCCCCATGTTGAAGAAAATGAATCATCTCGAGGTTGCACCGCGCCTGGTTCGAGGAATAACCAACCCGTGTAGAATTTGCAGCGTTTTCCAATTAAACGTAATTTTTATCCTTAAATTATGCACAAAAATAAATTTGATTTTACCGTCGGAAATGGTATTTCGGGAAAGTTTTTCCACGGACGCGGGAAGTTTTTCAGGAAAAATGTTCTTTTTACCGGGCTAAATGTGACAGGTTTCGCGTTTTAATATATTTTCTAACTTTGGTCTAATTTAGTGAGCACCAGTACTCACATATTGAAAACATTGAGGGCCCACCAGAAATTAAAATTTGACGTTCTTTCCAACGTTATACTCAAATTCGAGATTATCCCGTAAATTAGGGGAGGTATAGCCGTTCAAGTGTCGCATGGTCAAAGTCTGGTTTTTTGCAATTAGTTGTAAAATCGTCAATTTGAAGGCTGTCAAAATTAGGTAAAAATTGAACGTATAGTGTGATGAGATTCTGATGAATTAATTTTATGTCCCAATTCACAGCTATCGTGTTTTTGTCTACTACGCAAGAAGAGTGTCAGCAACACGATTGCAATTTCATAGCCCTAGTATTGTGAAAATGTCTAAACAACTCACTGGTCACTAAAACGTCAAACAAACCTCAAAAAGAAAAAAATGTTTTTTTTTTTTTTTTTGTGCCCTATCAACAAAGAATAAATCACTAATAACATACGCTAATTA